>LBNU01008587.1:279958-321071 GCA_014162995.1 Artemisia annua | reverse complement strand
CAGAAAATATTAAATAATGATATACAAACCAAATCAATACTTGAGTATTAACAAATGAAACAACAGATTATATAGAATAATGCAAATAAAATAACAACTTGTATTTTATGAAGATTTGTTTCAAAGAAACTCAGCTTGTTTCAATGAATCTGATTTCATCATGAAATTTGAACCATGTAGTAATCGGCGCACCAATAGCATTCACAAGATTCACTAGGGTTTACAACTTATGTTACCATACAAGTTAACTTGTGAATAAAAACACAACAAACTATTAACATAATATCGGTAATCAAAAACTCGACATGGTTTATATAAACTTGTACCAAAATACGATTCAAAGAAACACAAAATGTTTCAATAAATCCGAGTTTAAACCCAATAAACATAAGTATAAACAAAGTAAAAGAAACCCTCAGTTTGAAAAGAAAGCTCCATGCATGGTTTCAATATAAACTGGATTCAATAACTATTTAAGAATCGTTTATAATCGGGTTATACCAAATCTGTTAATTAAAATTCTGTTTAGTTATAAACTGATTTTCAAAGAAAACACAATCTTGGTTTTAACAGAAAACCGGTTTGTATAAATCTGTTAATTAAATTAATCCGATTTTAATAAAAGTGTTTTAATTCTGTTACACCAGAATCTGTTTTAAGATGTAGGAAACGGTTACACTTTTTATAATAAAATCTAAATTAAAATTAACAATAAATAATAACAGAAAATTAAATACTAACAGAATGTCAGGTAGAAATAAACGTAATTAAATAAAAAAAAAATAGTCCAAAAGAACTTACTTGATCAGCCAAAAATAATCAAACAACGAAGCACTAAAGACGCGACCCGGCACCGTGTTTGACACGCTTTCCCTTAAAACAGATTCGCCGTCTGTTCCCAGGGTACAACAGCCGAAACAGTAATTGTAACGTCGGACTTTAACTAAACTGTCCAGTCCGAGGATTAGAATTTCCAATCATAGTAAGTGCATATTCCCTTATGTTGGAAATCAATAATATCTATTGATTTGATGTGTAAAATACCTAAGGAATTAGGCGTCTATATCACACAATAGACTCCACCCACTAGTTACTCCTCCCTACCGATGTGGGGATGAAAGTAAACTATTATTCCACTTATCCATGTACCGAATGAGCTAACTTTGAGACCCGATATCTCCATTCATCAAAAACTCTATTTTGGACCATAAAGCTCATTGCGAAGCTCTCTTCGAAAAGGAGAACGCAAACCTAAAAACTAATTACTTATATATATATGATACAACAATTAAATAATTGTGCCAGTTGGTCCAAAAGTCAATTTTGCCAACCAAAAATTTTCCACATTACTGAAAGTGCTTTATCACTTTATAAGGTAAATTTTCTCCTTATTTGGCTACAATCCAGCCTATGCCTAAAAAGAGTTATATATCTTCTAACCCAATATGTGTTGCTTGTGATAGAGAACAAAATCTTCTGAGATTTATCTTATGAAGTCTTTAGTCTTTTGGGTAATAGCATGTGTTATACTTGTGTATAAATAGGATCATAAAGAGGAGAAAAGATAAGTTTGTGTAATTAATGCTTAGACATTCACAAACCCTTTTCTCCTCCAAAGAACATACTTGTACTCAAGATAGCTTGATTGTACCTTAGTTGTCACTTAAGCTTAGCTTAAGTTTAGTGAGGAGAAACACACCATACTTGTCATTTCAATCTCAAATGTTTATTCCGCAAACACTTGGATATAATTCTTTGATTCATTTCTAATAAGAATTAAACGTTGAAAATACTGTGTCCATTTGCTTTTACGTTTTATTCTTATATCTCTTTTATCAAAGAACTTCATTACATCATTAAACAATAATACATGTTTTAGATTAACTTTCTAGTTATCGTGTAAACGGGACCAACAGGAGGTGATGGTAATTGTACCATTGTAACTAGACTTAGGACAATTCAAGAGCCCACGGGACATTGTCACCAAGATCCAAAGGTTCTGAGCCACAACTCGGTCAAATGAAGAGATGATTAGTGGTTTCAATCACCGCGTCACTAGAAGGACGTCTTGTTGAATCAACGTCAATGCCTTTTTCTTTCAAAGTTAACCACGTTGAAAATCATTACTTAAATGCCATGTCAAAAAATTAGTTTTAATCGGCATCAAGTTGTTCCATCTAATCTTGTCTTCTTACCGTTTCATGTTACTACAATTTAGGCCAAACATACAATATGTGCACTTTTTTTATATTGAGAGGGTGAGATGGTCGTTTTCATTTTAGAGAATTCCCCCAGGTTGCTAGAAATATAAATTACGAGCATGTAGTCTCTTGCTATTAAGAACAGAATAATCAAATATGAAAATGTAATACGCAAAAATACATTTTGCCGTCCTTTTTATTATTCAAGTAAAACAATTCTATGTCTTCTAGCTCTTTTTCTTTGCTTTTGTTTTTACATAATATGACGATTTTCCAAACAAACATATGCTTTGGCTCTTTTAATCTCAAATTTATCTGACGGTTTTATCAATGAGAGTTTCTGTTTCACCAAAATAAAATAAAATAAAATAAAAAATAACAAAATCCACACGAACTTTTTCTTCACATTTACATTACTAGCTAGTACACTCCTACTACTTTCTTTATGCTTGTCTTAATATTACACAACAATTTTGAGAGTACTCGTCTAGTCGTCTCATCCTTGCTAGATGTTTAAACAGTCTTTGTAGAAACTTCCCGCAACAAAGATCAAAATCGTATCCTCAATGGCTGCTTCGACCTCATCCGTTGAGAAGTGTAAAGTACTGCTGATTCAAAGTACTGCTGATTCAAAGTGCTGCTCGTTTTAACCACTGAATCCTACTATTATGGAAAGTATTATGTTATAATTAATTGGCCGTTAATTATTCATAATTCCATGGGCTAGGGTTTGAGTAAACTCTATTATAAATAGAGATCATAACATTCTGCATGAATAACGATTAACAAAAACCCTAAACACTTGAATACGCTTCTGTTCTTGATTTGTGTCTAAAACAAGAACATCACTTGGTCTTATCCCATAGAGATATTCGTGTAACCCAGGCATAGGGTCGAATAGTTTCTATTGGAAAGTGATACCACGAATTCAAGTGAATATACGGTACTCATTGATTATCTTAACCCTGTTCTGGAACACAGAAACACACTAATTAACCAACAGTTCCTAGTGGATTATTCGCACCCACAATGTGTGTTCTCTCGTAGTATTAGCAAAACCCTAGGTACAAGTTCTTTTGATCATATGAATACAAGAAACACACAATGATATACCTACGGACAAAGATCTCTCCTTTTAGTTCGTTCGAACATAAATGTTTTACGAGTTAGTTTGTTCTTTCTATGTTAACAACCATTCTCTCGAATATCAATCTCTCTTATAAGCTCGTCAACATATTTTCCATTATTAGTTAACTGAATATAAAACTACTTTGAAGAATATAAATTTCAGATTTCAAACATGAACAATTAAAAATTGTTAGTAATGGATGTGGCATGCTGGAAATTTTCCAACAGTATAACTAACTCGGTTTCGTAGGCATCAAATTAGATGGTTCTTAGGAGGCGCGAACTTAATGTATGTTCTTTTTAAGGATTTGTATTTTTTTTCCTCCTACGTTTCTTTAACCGCAATACATATAGAAACTAGTAAAAATTTGGAAGAAATTACTATTAGAGCACAAGGTACTATAGCAGTGAGTCAGCGCCATGCTTAGGTGGCACGTATTACGGTGATGCCAGGGCACCGCTAGAGGCCCACACCAAGGTGCACGTCACAAGCATAACGCACGCCAACCTGGTTTGTTTGAAAAAAATTAGAGCATTGCCCACTTCCGACATATACTTTTCTAATTTTCTTTATTCGTTTAATTTTTTTTTAAATTATTATACATTATATAAAACCTCTAAACACAATCAATTTTACTATACAATAATCTAAACTTTCCTTCCATTTCCACTTTCATTTCTTAAGTCAAAAATGACGTCTTTCACAATAACCTTCTCGAAATGTTGCAAGCTTCAGACTCATCATCTTCGTCAAATCCCATTGCACCTTCATCCGCAGAATCACTATCTTCGTCACAACCCCAATTTGCTCCGTTTGATAGCCGATATATTATGCCACAATGTACTCCCAAACAATATGGAGTGTTCGAACATAATTTGGTCAACAACAACAGCCTCAATTCTTTTCACAAAAACAAACACAACCACAACCACCACAAGAAACCTAAGAAGCCGAGAGGTGGCAAGGAAAATGCAAAAGACCCGCCAAACCCACTAAAAAACAAACACAACCGAGGCATCCTCAAAGACATTCACTCGTTAGACGCAAGATGACGAAACATTATTAGCCGAATGTTTTGTTTCTATTTCCGAAAATAACACTATCGAAAATAACCAAGATAAGCTATAATTTTGAACGTACAAAGGATATGATAAATGGGCAACATTGAACTCTAATCTCCAGAAGTTTAACTCTATCTATAAACATCTAAAACATTTGAGCAGAAGTGGGGAAAACGAGGTTGATCTTTTGCAATGTGGTAAGGTTCAATATCGTGACGAGAGGGATGAAAAACCATTTTCTCAAGAAGGGCCATGGAGTATCTTGAGAAAACACACCAAATGGGATTTGGCCAAACCCGTTAATCCAAATGATGACCCCGAATTTTCCGAGCTATTGGGAGATGATCACGAAAAGCGAAAAACACTAAATCGGAGACCACGTCGAGGACCACGGGAAGTAATTTGCAAGATTTTGGGGAGGGTGTACAAAATGAACTAAGACTCAAACGGTAGGCCGCTCAAAAGATGTACAAGATGACTAAAACAAAAGACGTGACTATCATGAAGTTGGAAGAAATGAAGTTTCTCGCTCATAACATATCGGGGTTAACGGAAGAGGATGCCCTAAAACTCATCTACATACAAAAAGAAGAAATTCGACAAAAATATACCATTAAATGTAGTCGTTTTCGTAATTAGATTTTATTTTCGTAATTTTTTTTTTATTTCTTAATGTAATTTGTAATTTTTAATTTTTATTTTTAGTGAATGAAAAATTAATTGTTTAATAAAATGCTTACAAAGTAAAATGGTAGGTCTCAAAAGTGAAGGTTATGGCATGTTATGGTGGAGCGTGATTTTGGTGGTGTGAATGATGATGTTGTTAAAAAGAATGTGATATGACACTGATGCAAAAAATAAGGTTTTAACATGTTATGACATCTAGTGTTCTCAGATGATAGGTTTGAGTATTTTATGGATTACATGAGGATGTTAATAATATTCATTTATCATTTTGGTTTAGTAGACGTTAAAGTTTACTCCTTACGAATATACGAATCATGAGATTAAGATTTTATCTATCTATAATGTCTTTTCTAGGTGATTTTAAACTAAAGCAAACTTAACTCGACTGTTAACATTCGAAATGACCTAAATGTAGATTGGATTGTCACATCCAGATATTGTTTATTCAAAGGGAGGAAGGTTGGATTCTTCCACAAACTAGGCTAGGCTAACCATATTTTAGATTGCGCGCAATGGTGGGTGAGGGGTCACCACTATCCCCTCATTCACGTGTAACATCCACCAACATCACCTTTATTTTTGGAACATAATGGTGAACACCCTCACCATTATTATTATTTTGGTTTGTGAGTGTATGTATGGTATGTTTGCATTAAATGATTATTTTTAATGGTGATAGCCATTATAGCTAAAAAGTGATCATAATGGTGATGTGGCATTGACTTGAAGATGATGGTAATGGTATCATTGTAACCAGCCTTACGACAATTCAAGAGCCCACGGACATTGTTACCAAGATCCAAAGGTTCCGAGCCACAACATGGTCAAATGAAGAGATGATTAGTGGTTTCAATCATCGCGTCACTAGAAGGGCATCTTGTCAAATCAAGGTCAATGCCTTTTTCTATCAAGGTTAACCTTGTTGAAAACCGATCATTACTTAAACGCCATGTCAAAAAGTTGGTTTTAATCGGCATCAAGTTGTCCATCTTGTCTTTTAAGGAGTGAAGAATTAGCTAAATTCGATTTTTTTTTCCTTCTAGGAAGCAAGCGAATAAATGTTAGAGTTGTCAAAAAAGAACACACCCATTCGTCACGTGAAAACCCAAGTCTAAGCTGTTAGTGTTGAAGAGAGTCCATTAAGTCCAAGAGTTGATTCACTTGAGCCTTTGCCTAACGGGCCTGCGTTAGGCCCGGAAGAGATACTATATGTAATTTTGATGTTGCCTCCGATTATTCCTCTTTGTGTACCTTTTTGGCACCAGCCATTGTCCACCATATAAAGAATAGTTTCGGCAACTTTTCTGGCTTACTGGGGCACCAACTGAAGTGAGTACGAGTCGAGACTCGGACCACTAAGCTCTTATTCCACAAAGTCTCTCCAGTGTGCCCATAAGTTTTGTGGAGGTGGGTACCTATCCGAGCCAAAGGCCAAGGAAGAGACTCGAACCCGAGTCTATTGACTTCAGCACGAGCACTCTTACCATTGGACTAAAGCTCCAATTATACACACCCGATATGTTTGGCATCAAGCGTTTAGTATCGTTTATAATTAACTAGCAACTAGCCAATGCTTCTTACTAATGTTTCATGTTATACTATTTAGGCCAAACATACATTACGTGAATTTTTTTATATTGGGACGGTGAGACGGTCGTTTTCATTTTTGAGAATTCCCCCAGGTTGCTAGAATTATAAATTACTAGCATGTCGTCTCTTGTTATTAAGAACAGAATAATCAATATGAAAATGTACACGCAAAAATACATTGTGCCGTCCTTTCTATTATTCAAGTAAAACAATTCTATGTCTTCTAGCTCCTTTTCTTTGCTTTTGTTTTTACCTAATGCGACGATTTTCCAAACAAACATATGCTTTGGCTCTTTTAATCTCAAAATAAATATTATTTATCTGACGGTTTTATCAATGAGAGTTTCTGTTTCACCAAAATAAAATAAAAAATAAAAAATCCACACGAACTTTATCTTCACGTTTACATTACTAGCTAGTACTCCTACTACTTTCTTTATGCTTGTCTTAATATTACTGTTATTACACAACAATTTTGAGAGTACTCGTCTAGTCGTCTCATCCTTGCTAGATGTTTAAACAGTCATTGTAGAAACTTCCCTAAACAAAGATTGAAATCATATCCTCAATGGCTGCTTCGATCTCATCCGTTGAGAAGTGTTTTAAGTATGATGTATTTTTGAGTTTTAGAGGTGAAGACACCCGTGAGAACTTTGTTGATAATCTTTATAATGCACTTGAGCGGCAAGGTATTGATGCTTACAAGGATGATGTGGAGATCATGAAAGGAAAAAGGATATACGATGAGCTCATGAAATCCATTGAAGACTCAAAATTCTACATAATTGTTTTCTCCAAGAACTATGCATCCTCGTCTTGGTGTTTGGATGAGCTTGTGAAGATTATGGAGTGCGAGAAGATGACTGAGCACACTGCTTACCCCGTCTTTTATGATGTGGAACCAACGCAAATTCGCAAGCAAAGTGGGGCAGTTGGAGAAGCCTTTGCTAAACATATAAAGGGAGAGGCTGCTGGGAAATGGAAAGAAGCTCTAACAGAAGCAGCGAATCTAGCTGGGTGGGAGTTGAAGAATCCTCCTGATGGGTAAAATTTTCATATCATAATACTTCGTATATACACGATATTTTAAGTTATGATTATTCCTAATATACATTTAAGAAGCATGGGATCTCTACAACGCGCGACTCTCCATGGAGCATGATCTAAACTTATATTGTCAAATGTCGTATTCAATGGCATCTCATAGTATAATATATCGTCAAATTCTAACTAAAAAATGAGTCTTGTTGAAAGATTAGATATGGACATATGGTATTATTACTTGTTACAAATTTTGTGTTATAGACCTGAAATTTACAGGTTCATGTGGGATTTTCAGCAAGTTAAGAAAGTATTATTTATTCTACAGGCAGGATGAAGGTAAACTCATTAGTAAAATTGTTGAAACGGTTTCACTGGAGCTACGTTCACTTGATTCAATTGTTGACGAAAAGTTAGTAGGCATGGATCACCGAATAGGCGAAATAGAATCATCTATAGGAACTGACTTGGATGATGTTCGCATGATAGGGATCAAGGGGATCGGAGGTGGTGGAAAAACAACGTTAGCTAGAGCTATATTTGATAAACTAAAAAATTCTTTTGATGGTGCAAGCTTTGTTGATAAAGTCAGTTTAGTATCAAAGACGTCCGGTTTGCAGTTACTGCAGAAACAAATACTTTCTGACGTATTATATAACCAAGGCATCCTAGTAGGAAGCGTTCATGATGGAAAAGCCACCATGAAAAAGAGACTGCCTAGTAGAAAGGTACTTGTCGTTCTAGATGATATAGATCATCTAAACCAGCTTGAGGCATTGGCTGGTGCGTGTAATTGGTTTAAGTCAGGAAGTCGAATTATTATTACTACAAGAGATGAGCAAGTCCTTGTAGCACACGGGGTGAAGTTAATTCATAATGTCAATTTACTAAATGGTGAAGAAGCAACGCGTCTCTTCAGTAGGTATGCATTTGGGAGAGATATTCCTGTTCAAGGTTATAAAGAGTTGTCTCTCAAAGTTGTACGCTATGCTGCTGGTCTTCCCTTAACCATCAAAGTTTTGGGCTCGTTCCTATGTGGTAAAAACACAAATCTGTGGAAAGATGCTCTAGAAAGACTTCAAACAATTCCAGAGAAGGAAACTCTTGAAATATTAGAACTCAGCTATATTGCCCTGGAGGATGATTACAAGGAAATATTCCTAGATGTCGTGTGCTTATTGCAGCAGTGGGATAAGGATGAAGCAGTCATTATGCTTGAAAGTTGCGGGTTTCACGCTAGAAATGGTTTAAGAGTTCTTGAGCAAAAATCTCTTATAACTACTCGTTACGATGCAATGCTGGAAACACATGACCTTATAACAGAAATGGGCAGGAATATTGTTCGTCGTTTGCATCCGGATCAGCCTTGGAGACATAGCCGATTGTGGATTCATGAAGAAGTTGAGGAAATATTAGCTGATGACTTGGTAAGAATCAAGTTTACTTGTAAGATAATTGAAACTATTGATTACAAGTGACACTAGTTTGATGTGCATTATTCTTACATTACAGGGTACTGAAGACATAAAATGTATAGAAGTGTTTGGAATGCAAGTCAATCCTGTAATTGTTATGAAAGGTCTTAGAAACATGAAGAGACTCAGATATCTTTGGGTGGACTCTATTTTAGACGATTCTTCTTCTTTTGGTGATGTAAAGATTGATCAAGTTAGCCAATACTTTCCTAATGCTTTGCGGTATCTTTTTTGGGACTACTACCCTTTTCAGTCTTTGCCTAAAACATTTCAAGCAAATAATCTTGTTACACTTGTGATGCGCGAAAGTAAGATCACAGAATTTTGGGAAGGAGGAGAAAGAAAGGTAGAAGAATTAGTGATTGGTTAATTTTTACAATCCATTATAATCTTATAGATCGATTAGTTTGTTGTATTACCAATATTTATCTTTCTTTTTTTTTATTATTATAGGCTCTTGACAAGCTCAGATTCCTTAACATGAGTGATTCAAAGCTGAAGACCCTCAACCTTGCCCTGATCCCGAATCTCGAGATATTATGTCTTCAAGGATGTGAAGATTTGGTAGAACTACATGCACCTATTGGATGTCTAAAAAAGCTTGTATCCTTGGAATTAGGTGGTTGTTCAAGATTCTTATCTGTTTTATTTATGAGACGGTTGGAATCACTTGAGGTTCCCTCTTTCCTTGAGTTGCATCTGATTGGGGAGTCCCAATCAGGGTTCAACGTTCTCTCCTCTTCTGCATTACACTTGTTTAAGGAGTCTCGTGAAGAACCTCAAGAATTTGAAGGCCATAAGAACAAGATGGAGGTTACGTGTTACTATAAGGAACTCACCTCATCGGTTGAAAAGCTTTACAAGTTTCTTTCTGTACAAATCCAATCTTGCGCAAAACTTTTTTCACAAAATACCTACACTCTGCAAAATTTAAGAAAGATTAAACTAGAGAGGAGTATTACGGAGGTACCTGAGGACATTGGCCATTTAAATAGTTTAGAGGAGCTAAGTTTGTCGTCTACACGGGTTAGACATCTTCCGGATAGCATTTGTATGTCAAAAAATCTTAGATCTCTTGAACTTGTATCTTGTCATCAACTAGAGAGCTTACCAGAAGACCTTGGTCATATAGAAAGTTTACAGAAACTAAGTTTGTTCCATACAAATATTAATCATCTTCCGGATAGCATTTGTATGCTGAAAAAACTGAAATCTCTCAAACTTAAAAAGTGTAGGCGTCTCGAGAAATTACCAGAGGATCTTGGTCATATCAAATGTTTAGAGAAGCTACATTTGATGTGCAGACACCTAAAATATCTACCCGATAGTATTTGTATGTTAAAACATCTGAAGTCTCTCAAATTCCGAGGTTCTTGGCTAATTGAGAAGTTGCCAAATGATCTTGGCCAGTTAGAATGTTTAGAGAAGCTAACTTTGTCAAAAGTATGGATTATTCATCTTCCGGATAGCATCTGTATGTTGAAACATCTGAAATATTTCAAACTTGAACAATGTCGGTTTCTTTGGGATTTACCTAAGGATATTGGAGAACTAGAATGTTTGGAGATCCTAATCCTAATACAGTGTGATATTTTAGACAATATCCCAGAAAGCATTTGTAATATGAAACGTCTAAGAAATTTGTGTCTCAACTCGTGTTATAAAGTTAAGAGATTGCCTGAGGAACTTGGTCGTTTAGGATGTTTAGAAGAGTTAAATGTGACATCTACAGCCATAAGTTATCTTCCCCAGAGCATTTCTTTGTTGAAAGGTCTACGTATTGTTGGATCCGGTTCACTTCTTGAATCATGTGCTTTTGCAACCCAGATACAAAGCTCAGACGATGGAACCTTCTTTAGGATATAGCTAGCTGTGAATAACTAAATATTTGTTCGTAATTTTGCCATTTTATGTTATCATGTAGATGTTGAATATATTATGAGTCTAGGCCAATCTTTGTACTTGTAACAGGGCTCCATGAGGGGGGCTCTATTCCAGAATTTGTAGTAGTGTGTAATGTTCATTAGGGCTGATTATTTTGTTCAAGGCGTTGGGTTCAAAAAGGTCTAGAGAGAGAGAGAGAGGCAAAGTTGATTCTTTGTTCGTTAAATAATTACACACGTCTATAATGAGACATGAGCCCACAACCTAGCATTGACAAAAACACCTTTGATTACAGATACCACTAGGCAGAAGCTGATTCATAGCACATCTTTGATAAAGGAACAAAATCAGCCCGCAAAAGGTTAAACACATAAAGAAACTGAGTCGCTAAAGATTCATCATACAAGTGACGCTTAGTCGTTTTGGCAATTTGTTTATTTCAGGGCTGAGAGCTCAAATTGTGTGAAAGTGAGCTCAATGTCATATGCATGTAAGAATGGGGAAGACACAAGTATAATTGTCTATGGAAATTCCATATACGTGATAAATAAAGTGTAACTACACATAAAAAGAGAAATTCAAATCAAAATAATTTATACGACTGCAATTCGAGTGTAACCGTTAAGATATGAAATAACAAGGAAAACTAAATACAGGATTGTTCAACAACTAGGGAACCAGAACTGCACTTGCTGTCACCTACTTCACCTCCATTCAAACGCATTCAGATATACTTGCAATTTAGCCCATGATTTGATATGAGACACGAAAACATTATATTAATACTTTTTTACATCTAAACACTTCAAGTTCACAGCAGGTTTTAATGAATCAAGCTACCATCATCACTTCCTAGATGTATGTCTTATGAGCCAAAGTACTTGCAGGAAAACTCATCATATCTAACTGAGAATCACTATATTGCATATTTTCTTAAGACCCAGTGAGGTCCATATGATCTTTAATGTTGTGAATGGATGAAAATGGCACATGCTTGTGCTCTCCTATGCAATCTTGCTGCTAGATTTGGAGGCAAAACAGAGGAACAGAGGCTCATCAATTATTGCTGATACAAAGAAAGAACCCTTTCTCATATGTACTACTGTATATGATATGTGTATTCTTTCTCAAGTTTTTATCAGTAATTGAGTAATAGACTTTTATGGTATCTTCTAAATTTTCAGATTTTTAACTGGTTGAAAAAAGTAGAAGCATAATTGCCCCGGGTGTTTGTTCAAATGGCCTAATAATATTCCAGCCTATTATGGCTTAGTATTATAAGTCGTGTCATGTTTTTCTCACGGATGTGTTCTTGTAGGCATATAAACTCCCTAAAATGTGTCCACAAGTTAAGAACATGTTTCTACTTTAAATCTTTAAATACCCAAAATGTGGACAAGAAACATATCTACACATTCCCACAGGAAAGTTGTTCGTCCTCAGACAGGATTTTCAAGTTGTCTCCTGACATAATGACGAGTCTATCATGCCCATTTCTAACAAATTTAATATTAGCTTTTCTGAATTCATGATTATTTGAGATTCACAGTATGTTAGACCTAGAAACCGACCAATTAAAGTGAACTAAACATACTATATGTAGGAACTACCTATGGGATGAGACATGGTCTACCAGGTTACTTAGAGGCAAATAATGGTACATGAAACTGATGAAACAAAGCTTATTAAACTTGAGGTCAAGACAGAAGGTACCTGATCCTGATGTGAGCAAGCCAACAGCCGTGACTGCTTCCTCCGAATCTCATATGAGATTCTGTAATGCTTGGAACAACCAATCCCTGCTGAGTCAGTAGCCAGCCGCAGATGTTCTTATGATTCACTTTTGCGGCATGTGAAAGAAGACGAGATTTACAAGACAGGACAAGATTTATAAGACTGGACATGCAATTCAAGTATATATATACTACTGTCCAACCCCCTACAATATCATTAGGAGCTTCAAGGGATGAATGGGAAGGGCTATTTTTTATAAATACTCACACTTGCTCCCTTTGGATGCTCATGACAAACAGTTCGGACCAGAAAAAAGTATATGTATACCAATCATGACTCTACATGTCACTAGAATACGCTTCCTTACTATGAAGTTTGTGCCCAGTTCGAGTAGAATACAAACATGGTTTAAGAGAATCAAATCACAATGATCACGGAACCACGACAACAAAAGATTATCAAGTGCGCTTGTACTTATATAACATTGAACACTTCAAGTTCAAAGAATAATTTGATTAACTGTGATACCATCACTTCCCAGATGTACATACTTTATAAGCCATAATAATACTTGCCACAAACTTTATTATTTCAGAACCAAATGTTAAGATCGAGTTCTCATTGAATATATTTAGGGATTTCTCCTTTCTTCAAAAGAGACAAAGAGTACTCAGCTATATCAAGCAGATCTTTTATGTTGTGGACCGATCGTTCCTCAGCAGCCAGCATGAAAATGGCACGTGCTTGTGCTTTCCTGTGCAATCTTGCTGCTAAATTTAGAGGCAAATCAGGGGAATTGAGGCTCCTGAGTACTTGCCGATACAAAGAAAGAACCTTCCCCCTATTTCGAGCCAAATCCTCTGCACTTGCCCAGATAAGTCCCTTGTACATTTGCTCAGTGTTGTCTGAAATACTGAAAACAGGATGAAAAAACAACTTTCAGAAAGATTCCAAAGGTAAAATTGGTATTTGCACATCATTATTACGATAATTAAAGTAAAATGTTAATCTAAATCCACAAGATTCCTTCATTCATCTTCATAGAACTTCCTTTTAAGCTATTCTTAGAGTTTAAGTCCTGTTACATCTTACTGTATGCATACTGTCAATTTTTTAGGAGAGTAAATAGAAGCAGATATCACAATACAGAACCTCGTCAACCTACAACAATTCATTCAAAAACAAGAAGCAGTCTCGTAACAAGTAAGACCTTTCCAGTATATATAGTTCCAATACCACAATGAAATTTCAAAACTTTAGAATGAAATAATCCACAAATTTCACAAAAAGTAAGGGCTAATTTTACGTTACCAAATTTACAGGGAAGTGGGAATGCCATCAAAATTATTTGTGAATAAATAGAGGGAAAAAAAACATAGCATCAAATTGGGTTGTTTTAACTGAAAAGGGAATTGAACGCTGTGATTGTTCTATAAAAATAACATAGCATCAACTTGGGCAATTTACATATTATTTTCCTCAAACAAAAACCATTCTGGCTATCCCTATATCAAACAAATAAAGTAACACGGTATTCGAAAAGAGAGCAGAAGAACCTCTAAAAAGTACTAATGAGATTTAATGAACTATTTATGCAATAAAATTATCGTTGTTATTTTGCACTCTGGAGGTGAAATAAGTTTCATAGGATTTGAGAGTAGAGCGGAAGAACTAGGGAAGGGGTTAAGGGCACTTTGCAGTGTTAAAATCAGAGATTGAAAGAAGCAGCAAGCTATCAAGTTTATATGACAGATAGAAAATCGATGGGTAGTAATAGCATCAGAATACACAAAAATCCAAAATATTATGAAACACAAATTCAAGTTATATTTAGTAGCTTAGTGATATTTCTATAGTTTGTTGATACTTCTAACAGAAATCAGTTACATACTACCAGTTTAGGTGACTCAGATATATATTTTTTTTCACAGAAAAGCTAATCCCATTTTCGAATTTGCTATTGAAATGAATCAGCGCCAAATTTATGAAAAGATCGTATCACCTAACCGTAAGTTTATGCTTTTTTTCTTTTCTTTTTTTTTTTTTATTTTTTTAATTATTTTTTTAATTAATTTTTTTGTATTTTTTTTTTTTTTTTAATCGGGAAAGCTGAAAGCAAGCATTTAGTTATTTCACTTCATTATAAAACTTAAACACTCCAACATACATTGTTTCATTCGGAATAAGCAACACTGAAACATAGCGTGTTCGTCAAGCACAACGCTGGAATGCTTATCATGGCAACAAAAGCAAGCAGCCATTGAAAACTTTTCAGTTCATTTTCTCATGTTTCATACAAAGAAAAGCAAAATGAAAAGCAGCACGATGTGGACTGCCAAATGTTATGCAAATACTATTGCAGAATATTACTAATCTAACGAATATCAAGGGCTCGGTACTTGTCAGGTAACCCACAAGATATCAGGAATTTCTCAGAAACATTGTCTCTCAATTAAATAACCCGACTATGATACTGCTTATGGATATTGTGCCTATTAGAGGTTAGAAACGTAAAGAAGAACAAAAATCAGCATACCCGTAGTGCCATGTCATTTACAATGTACAAACAAGGAGCTCTATGCATTTACACTTTTAGTCTTATATGTCTTTATATGATCCTTATGTGTTTGTATGATGGTATGTTTATGCGCGATACACGCTTTTATACTTTTACGGTTTTACCCCTTATATTCTTTATCATAGTTTGTATGCTTCTCATGGCTCTACACATTTATGGCTATACACGCTTAAGGCAACAATTATCAACGGGTACGATATAACAACACAATTGAATTTCTTAAGCTTAACTCTTTACGGGGTCGCAAGAATAAGCTCAATGATTGTATCGCTATTTTAACAAAAACCTTTTAATATACAACACTAAACAATTGCTATTATTATACCACTCTGGCATACATACCTACTAAATAAATTTAATCCTAAAAACTAAAGAAGCAAAATAAATTCAGAACCTTGAATTAGACAGATCGGCGGTCGGACCGAGAAGAGGAGGAGCAGAGTGTTTGGAAATGAAAGTTGTTTGGGCTAAAGATGATTGGGCTTCGTTCAATTGTTTTGGCTTGGACTTATGTAATTTTATTTTCGCCTAAAAATAAGTACTATAGCCAAAGCCAACTAGTTTTTTAAAAATATTTTCTGTGAACATCTACCTCCTATATAATATAAGGTTGTCCTATTATTTCTCCCCCAAAATTCTTAATCAATTGCCAAGTGGAAACCCTTGATTTTTCATGACCGTCGATTTTTTTTTTTTACAATTTAGGCGGAACACCTTACAGAGTATCATTTGCAAAAGGGAGATGATTTGTACACCAATTCTTTTTGCCATCCACCACTAAATTACACCAGTGATGCATACAGTACAACACTGCTATGCATGATTTAGTGGTGGATGGAGAAAAAAAATGGTGTACAAATCACCTCCCTTTGCAAAATTACACAACAACAATAAAAATACACACACAACTCCTCCTCTCAAAACTCTCTCATTCAAACCCTAACCGACTAATTCATATACTGGATTAGATCCATGGAACTTCAATATTTAGCTTTCCATGGTTGTCTCCATCGATTTATTTGAAGCTATTGATACAATCAATCGTAAAAAACACACACGAGTATTCCTATTAATAAATCTCACTCAAACCCTAACCATTATTTTTTACATAATCCCTTCATTTCCATGAATCATAAATCAAAATATTAGATCCGAACCATTATTTTTTGCATAATCCCTTCAATCTAGCCGTCATCAACAAAAACTAATCCGAACCTTTTGGATCATCTAACCAAAACCATCTACCTAAAAACAAGATTCAATCCCTAACAAATACTTCCAATGGAATTTGATTGTGGGTTTTTATCGAATTGATGATTTTTACGTCGTTACATGCGGTTTTTTTGGAAGTATTTGTTGCTTGCTGAAAAATTCATGCTTAATCTCTACCGAAATCAACCAGAGGTAAATTTGTTTTCAATTTTAATATTGTTCTTCGAAATTGATTCAATTAATGTTTGGTTATAATCCTCAATCAATGGTATGGATTATTTATCATTAGTTTTGATACTTAAATGAAATATTTGGATTTGTATCAGTGTTTTACTTTTATTAATTACTAATTTATGTAATATCTTTATAAAATATCCAGATACCTCAATTTCATAAACATTTTGTGACTTATTTGATTGAGTTGCTTTTGTGCTTGACTTTTGGGGGAGTCTTAAATTTGTTTCTCGAACAAATAATGTGATGTTATTGTATGCACGCTATATGTTTGATAAATGGTTTATGAGCAAGAGTTTAGATTAATCTTTGGTACTGCGAGAGTCCAAGTTATCAAAAAGTAAGTTTGAGATCTTCGCACAAAAGCTAAATGATTGATCAAATGTATTAATCAAATGGGTATCAATGAAAATAGAAACACAGAAACTAATCAATGTATGGTTTATATTTTTAGAAAAATGGCAATTATATATGTTTTCNACCTTTTAATATACAATACTAAACAATTACTATTATTATTATACCACGGTGGCTTACATACCTGCTAACTAAATTTAATCCTAAAAATAAAAGAAGGAAATAAATTTAGAACCTTGAATTAGACAGATCGGCGGTCGGTGATGGTAGGTCGGACCGAGAAGAGGGTGAGCAGAGTGTTTTGGAAATGAAAGATAGTTTGGGCTAAAGATGATTGGGCTTCATTAAAATGTTTTGGCTAGTTGGACTTATGTAGCTAAAAATGTCTGGAATCTCAAATTCTGATAAATTTCAATTTTTGTAGATTTAGGGTCCGTTTGGTACGTGGGTGTCGGATTCATTCATTTGTTGAATCTAGTGTTTGGTTCACTTATGTCGGATTCAATTAATACTTTGATGCCAACTAATGAATTCTTACCCACTAGGTGGGTTTTAAAAAGTATGTCAGGGGAATTGGTTTTTTTTATTTTACAAAAAATATTAACAACATATTCTTAAAGTCACATTCTTTTTTGTACTTTTTATAATTAAATAATATGTTTTGTTATAATTTTTTAATAAAATAAATGTATTTTAAAAATATAATAAATAATTTTCTCTCTCCCAATTTTCTTTCAAACCTTTCTCAAATCCAAATTCAATTCCAATCCCACTTACAAACCAAACGGACCCTTAGAACTTTTTTTCACGTATTTGATTGACATAAATTTATAATATTAATATAGTATAACGTTTTTTATTGCAATTATTTTGGTAAGTCATGAATTTCATTTGATTTTTTTTTAAATAATAAAATAATAAAATAAAAGGCCAAAACTATTAACAAAAAGGAAAGAAGGAAAAAAAATATGGAAAAATAGTATTTTGATCATTTATAAAAAAAAGTGTTTTCAACCAAATTGAAATTTTCTACTTTTTTTTAGGCATTCTAATTTGTCTCATTTTGTCAATTTATGAAATTTTAATACTACCTCCGTCCCAATTTATTTGTCCAGTTTTGACTTTTTGAGTCTTTCTTTGTCAACTTTGACCGTAAATATTCTTATTTGTGTTATATAATACTTGATGAAAATTATACAAATTAAAAATACACGTAAAACTCAATTTATTTATATATTTTGTATCAAATATTAAATAACACAAACATACATATTTAAGGTCAAAGTTGACAAAGTAAGACTTTGAAAATTAAAAGTGGACAAATAAATTGGGACGGAGGGAGTATCTTTTATTTGGCATACCAAACACACTATTAAGGAATTTAAAATGCAAATACCATGAAATTTTCCCAATATATCCCAACCAAATGCACCCTTAAAAGTATTTTCTGTCAACATTTTCTATAACATTGCCATATAACGATTTTGATTTCTTGAGGTAGTTTTAACTTATTAGTTGGGTTCATCTCCCTTTTACTTAACCTCACCTGCTCCTAAGGGCATGGTGAGCATTTTACGGGTGAGCTCAATAACCCGACTAATTTCACAAAAATTGGATATAAATTACTTGCCAAACTAAGTCCACGTAGAAATAATTTTCATTTTTCGAGTAATCAATTAACTTTGGAGTTGGGTGAAGTTTATTTCCATCCCCACGACCTCACCTAATTCTTTAGTAACAATGAGCTTTCGTTGCATGAAGTGTAAGAAATCAAGGTTAGCTTGTTTATAATTTATGAGTAAATTACGCTGTTTGTCCATGTGGTTTAAGCGAAATCCCTACCGAAGTTTCTCGACTTTCTTTTTTGCATTGCTAATCCTTGTAATGAAGTTTTGTAACACTATTGGTGCATATTTGCCGTTATATGATTCAATTAAAACATGTTTTTTTGCACATAAGAGTAAAATTGTTTTTTAATTTAAAGGGATGTTACGTACAAAAGAAAAGTATCACAAAATGATATGACACAAATTAATAGGAAGATGAGAATTTAAAAAGGAGAGAGAATTGACTATAATAAATTTCATTTGTGACAAGTTATTTTGTGAATACTCTTTTATAAAAGTTTTATTAATGTGCATTTTCATTTAACTTATTACTAAATTTAAATTTATTTCTCACTTGACTCACTTCAAATGAATATTATTTTCCACCAACATTCAAACCTACTTTCTCTCACTAAACTTTCTTTTTCCATCTTTTCTCTCTCTAAATAATTCTTTCAACATCATCTTTACACCACTAATCCCACCAACACCCTCACCAATCACCACCGACACTAGTCTACCACTACCACAACCCTACTCATAGGTATCATCCCGCCACTACCACCACCACTAAAATCGAACACACATCCACTTTATAAAACTGCGTCGCCCCATTCGCCAGCCAAATCCTATCAATAAATGATGGGTTTCTTATAAAGGGTTTATGTGTGTGGTTAGTAATCTCATCTACTTTACATTTTCCATGTTTTTATTTATTCTTGTTTGTCAATTAAATCTTTTTATTCTGGATTTGTTGTTGTTCATTTTGGATCTAGTTCTATTATATATTTTGATATATGTTTTTTGACGAGTTAATAAACATATAAGCCGAAAAGTTTCAAAATAAGCCTCAAAAAGTGTATTTTATATATATACTTGTTTTATTTGTTTATTTGTTTAATGAAATTGAACTCGAAATGGACTCCTATGCATCAAATGATACAAGCGTTCAACGGTTATTACATACAAGCGATATATATACTTGTTTTATTTTTTTATATATATACTTGTTTTATTTGTTTTATATATATACTTGTTTTATTTTGTAGAAACGTTTGAAAGCAAGTGGATGCGACGATCTTCAAGTTTATGAGACAGCCCAACTCGATTTTGAAAAACAATTTAGGAAAGCTTTCGCGCATACCAAAGCGTGGAACATTCTCAAAGATCAAAAAAAGTGGCAAGAACAACCGTTGGTTAGTCAGGCTTCTGAATCCACGGGATCGAGCAAGAAAAGGTCGTCGTCGGAGTCAAGTAGCGCTCAAACCCCAACAAACGAGACGCCAATAAACGTGGAAGATTTCGACTTACCGAACCTCAACGAAAAGGTCGTTGAATCCACGGGATCGAGCACCCAACTCCATCACGTCAACCGAGAGACAAAAAGAAAGTGGATTCTGGAGATACAAGCCGAAGTTCGATGCGTGATACCCTTGCAAGTTACGCGGCCGAAAAGAAAAGTTTACTGCAGTGACAGGTTGAAGTCCAAAAGAAAAAAGACGAAGAATATTTCAACTTTATTAATGGGGAGGTGATGAATCGTGACATGAAGTTTGTTATGGACCCGCACGACAATATCCCGGACCCGGCTTTTAAGCAATTCGTCATCGATTGGAAACGGGAGATATGTGCCAAATACGGGTGGCCGTGTAGTTTGTAGGATTTAATGGTTTTAAGTTTGGTTTTAATGAAATTTTAGTTATTTTATGTTTTTTTAATAATATTATGTAATGTTTATTTAAGTTTAATGAAATTTTAGTTTTTTAATAAATTTTAATAGAATTTAAAAAAGAAAATAGAAAAAAGAAAATAAAAATGAGTGAAGGGTGAGGGGTAACAAAAAATAAGTGAGGGAAGGAAAAAGTGGGGGATGATGTGGTATAAGAAGATCGGGTGTAAANTTTAATGAAATTTTAGTTATTTTATGTTTTTTTAATAATATTATGTAATGTTTATTTAAGTTTAATGAAATTTTAGTTTTTTAATAAATTTTAATAGAATTTAAAAAAGAAAATAGAAAAAAGAAAATAAAAATGAGTGAAGGGTGAGGGGTAACAAAAAATAAGTGAGGGAAGGAAAAAGTGGGGGATGATGTGGTATAAGAAGATCGGGTGTAAATGAGTGAAGGGATCTGGGGACCCTTAATTCTTCCAACACATCACTGCACCACTAATCCCACCAACACCCTCACCAATCACCACCGACACTAGTCTACCACTACCACAACCCTACTCACAGGTATCATCCCGCCACTACCTGTAATTTCAGCCACTACCACCACCACTAAAATCGAACACACTTCCAATTTACCCTTCGACTATAGAAAACGCCGCTCAACCACCAACATTTATAAAACTATTCGCCAGCCAAATCCTATCAATAAATGATGGGTTTCTTATAAGGGTTTATCATGTGTGTGGTTAGTAATCTCATCTACTTTACATTTTCCATGTTTTTATTTATTCTTGTTTGTCAATTAAATCTTTTTATTCTGGATGTTCATTTTGGATCTAGTTATATTATATATTTTGATATATGTTTTTTGACGAGTTAATAAACATATAAGCCGAAAAGTTTCAAAATAAGCCTCAAAAAGTGTGCTTATCCAAATAAGCTATAAGCCAGTTATATAAGCCAAAACAAACGCTCGTTTGTAAATAGTTACACATGCATGTTTCTTTAGGGGTCTTTTGGGCTCACCAATCGCAAGCCTAGCTGTTTAATGCTCGAAATTATATAATCAGCCCTGAACTAGGCTCGGATTGTTTCGTGCTTTTATCAATCAGATCTCGTGTCTTAGCTCATTTCCACCCTAGCTTAAAACTATGTACATTGGAGTATTGGACTGAGGGACAGGCAACTAATCTCTAATATTGTCTCGTAACTTTATAGGGACTGAAGTGTACTTCTAGAAACGAGAAGAAGCGAATTCCTTCATTTGGGTATAAACGAGTAAGTGAAGAAAGCAACAAAAGATTTGTTAGCTCCCATGGAAATGTCGGAAGATTTGTTAGTAATTTGATCTCCTTTAGATTTTGCATTTTTTTTATTTAATCTTGTTTGTCAATTAAATCGGTTTAGGGGTTTTTTTTTTAATTTATTTATTTATTTATTTATTTATTTATTTATTTTTTGTTAATAGTGGATGTTAATGTTGATTTTGGATGTAGTTATATATTTTGAGATGTTTTTTGATGAGTTAAACAAAATAACGCCACACTAAGCCTGAACACGTTTATTTGTTTTTTAGCTCGGGTGTTTGTTTCGGCTTATATAGCAGCCTTATGGCTTATTTGGTTTTTGGCTTATGTTTCATAAGCTCACTTTTTCTGGCTTATTTTAAAGCTTTTCGGCTTCTGCTTATTTAAGTTTATTGTGACATAATAAACTTATATAAGCCGAAAAGTTTCAAAATAAGCCAGAAAAAATGAGGTTATGAAACATAAGCCCAAAACCAAATAAGCCATAAGCCGAAACAAACACTCGTTTGTAAATAGTTAGATGTACATGTTTTTTTAGGGGTCTTTTGGGCTCACCAATCGCAAGCCTAACTGATTTTAAAGGTCAAGCTCAAACTCGATTATATAATAAGCTCTGAACTAGGGTCGGATTGTTTCATGCTTTTCTCAATCCGATCTCGTGTCTTAGCTCAAGTCCACCCTAGCTTAAAACTATGTACACGGACTGAGGGACGGGTAACTAATCTCTAATATTGTCTCGTAACTTTATAGGGACTGAAGTGTACTTCTAGAAACGAGAAGAAGCGAAAGTGAAACTTAATTACTTCATTTGGGTATAAACAAGTAAGTGAAGAAAGCAACAAAAGATTTGTTAGCTACTATGGAAATGTCGGAAGTAAAAGATTGTCAAAATCAGCCAAAAATCAAAGTTCACAAATCGATGGAAGAAGAAGATCGAATAAGTATGTTACCAGATTGCTTACTTGTTGATATCATCGCTCGTTTACGTGAAACAACAGATGCGATTCGAACCGGTACACTCTCTAAACGATGGCAACATCTTTGGACTCATGTTCCCAAACTCACATTCATAAAATCCAATGTAAATCGTTCGACATACGATTTCTTTTCGTTTGTCGACAAAGCCTTAACTCAATGTAGCCTATCCAACCTCATTAACTTTAACCTGTTTACTGGATATGATACACAGTTTGAATCACAAGTCAATTGTTTTATTCGTTACGCTGTTAATCGTAAAGTTCAAGACCTTCAATTAAGGTTATGGAGTATGATTGAGTGTGAGATACGTCATGGGTTCTTTTTCACCAATTCATGTTTTAGGAATCTGTCCGTATTAGGCTGTAAATTTAATCCATCTGGTGCGATTGATTGGAGTAAACTTACGACTTTGCATATTGGGCATTCGAATTTAAATGAAGATTTCTTTGAAAATGTATTATCCGGAAGTCCCCTTTTGGAATATTTAGTTGTAAACAAATGTTATGGTTTTAAGCGGATTGATATTACTTCTAAGAGTGTTAAGACTTTTGTGTTCGATGGATATTGGGCTGGCAAGGATGATGTTATCGAAATCAATGCTCCATATATTGTTTCACTTGCAATCGAAGATGATATGTGGTTGGGAAAGCTTTCATTGCTAAACGTGTCTTCTTTAGTTGAAGCTTACTTAAATTACAATGCGGGTGAGTATGATAAAATACCATGTAATGAAGCGGAAGTAGAGATATTTAAAGGACTTATACTAAGCCTTCGCCACGTCAAGGAGCTTGAAATTGGGATTTTTTGTAAAAAGGTAAATCTGTTTTTTATTTTGGCTATTTGTGTTTTTGTTGCTTTAGTAGTACTTTACTCATTATTCTTTATATGCATGTTTCAAGTATACTTGATCGAAGGCTAATGTTAGTACTCAAGGTGGGTGTTTGAATGTAAGTTTCAAAAGTGATTATTAAGACTTGAACAATTATAGTTAGATTATGAGTCGCTTGAGCAAGAGATTGGTAGATAATTTACACATATCTTGATAATAACTTGGAATGTGACCCTAATGTTAAAACGATGTTCTGCGATTCAAGCCACAATAACTAGTTTAATCGCATAAAGATCATCCCTTTGAGTTTGCAACACAAAAGTTGACATTTGTGAACATCATTAAAGCACACATGTACATTGCAACAGAAACTATAAACCTATGTGACTATGCAAGCAAATTAATGGTCACAAACACAAATGTGCTATCTTGTTTTATAACACAAATGTATAATGAGTATAATATGTATCTTTCTAACAAAAGAAAGTATCTCTTTTGTTCATAAGGGGTGTGATTTGACGTTCTATATTCGCTTTCCTGATCATAACTTAATTCTTTTTAAGACATGCCAGTCTTTTAATATTGTACTCTTGGCATTGCTATCGTTCTGTGCGTAGGTTTTCTCATGTTTGGAAGCTAAAGGTTTCATCTTTCCATTGAACTTGAAGGTTGGTGATTGGTCTGACTATGATAGTGATTGGTCTGACTATGATAATGATTCAGATGAAACTGGATATTCGGAGGAACTATTGCTCGATGATGGTCATGAAAGTGAAGGTGACGAGGCTAATTGATTGATGACACTTTGTGATCATGTTTAGGTAGGCGTTTTTGGTTTATTTCAAATGCATGTGACTTTGTTACTCACTAGCGATTTTAACTGAACAGATTCTGATAATTGGTCTTGTAAAAGCTAATTGTTGCAAAAATTCAAAAAATCTTATTGGCTTATAAGCTTATCAAATGTTGGTCCATTGTCTTATGTGGTTCTCTCAATCAGTGGTTATGCTTTGAAGTGTTATAGCTATTTTTGCTATAAATGAAAGGAGGTTGGTTCTATATGGCAGATGCTTTACTGAAATCTGGTACTCATATGATTAAGGGACTGTTAAGTTACTAGAAAGTAATATGTGCATGTATTAATTACAACTAGTAAGATGCCCTCGCAATGTGGAGGTGGATTCAAGTAGCAGAAAAGCAAGAGCATAGTGATGATCATATGTTTTAGGCATTTGTTACTTTTAACAGAAATCAGTCACATACTTAGATACTACCACTTTAGGTGTATTAGACATAAGCTTTTCCAGGAAAAACACAATTTCTATCTTTAAGCTGCGATGGGAGGGGGGGATGTTCAGAAAAGAGGACGTTTGGACATGGATGTGACTGAGTTAGTCTAAAGATGTCTGGACATGTTTAGAAAAGAGGCTTGATTAAAATGTTTTGGATTTATGTATTAGTATTCTTTTATTAACAAACAATAACTAATTACTTGTACATTCATTTGAGTCTTCAATGATAGTAGTACTATACATACTGAATAGCCTCCTGAATGGAAAATTCTAACAACACATTCTATTAAGCTAACCGCCTAGTGAGGTACAACAAGGCCATTTCTGTCCACCGCCCTTCCCACGGAGCCGTACGTGGACGTATCTTTTCTTAATGTATAAAGAGGGCCTCTCTAACCAGTGAGGTGGGTGTCCACTAACGGCCATTCCTGGCTCGGCTCCGATAACACAATTCCGGGAGGAGTTGGTAGTTGGGCACTGGATCCCGTCGGACCTGGAGAACGTGTGATGCTGAGTCGGGGTTTGGTAAACCAACAGGTCGCTCCTCTAGTTGAAGTAAGCTAGTTAAGATGGCTCATCTTTCATGACTCAACTTACTCAGCAGCTTTACAACAACATTTCTCCTTACCCTTTTCATGTCTGCAGAAGGGAGGTGAATTCCATCTTTAATGACTCACCAACTCCTGCAGAATGTACCCAATCACAAGCAACTTTTCCTGTTTTTCTAAACACTGCCATATCAAGCATTTTGTTTAACTAATACTAACAACATAAAACTACACACTCCACATTTCTGCAGCTTGTTGCACTACAAGAGACTGTTTGACTTAAGTCATTAACTTGAGTCTAATATTATCCATTGTTACATGCTCAGCTCTGAGTGAACTTGAAATACGCCATGGACTACAAAATGATAATAGTGCCTTCAACCATAAGCAACTTTGCCTCAGTTGCATGTAAACCCCGTTCACCTCGCCTCTTAAAGTGGTAAAGATTAAAGAAGGCTATTTGGGGTCTCTCTTTTCAAACAAAAGGTCCAAACGTATGAGGACAAAAAAGAAAATGCTCTTCGGGGAAGTCGTTTTGAGTGTCAATGTCAACATCTCTTTCTCTATTTGAGAATATACTTCAATTTTTCCTGCCATTTATAATAAACTGCAGAAGCCAATACAAGCCTTCTAATAACACTCCACATACTTTTTGAACAAGGCATTGTGGCAAAGCTAAGTTATAATCCTTTCCCAACCTTTTAGGATTATCTTTAGCTGAGCTAATAATTGTAACTTTTTCGATAAGCATTTTGACTATTCACACATAGATAAAAGGTGTTGACGAGAAGTATTTTCTTTGTTCGAGGCAGTGTTTTGAAACCCGGGTCGACTCGGCCGGGTTAACCGGTTCGACCGGTTCCGGCCAAAAAAACAGGTAAAAAAACCCGGGTTTCATTTTTTCAATTGTTTTTAATAAAAACCCGGGTTGACCCGGCGGTCGAACCGGTTGACCCGGTCGAAAAAATAAAAAATAATAAATTGAAAACCGGGTTGACCCGGCGGTCGAACCGATTGACCCGGTGCCCGGTGACTCGACAGGGTCGACTTCGAACCCGGTTTTCAAAACATTGGTTCGAGGATGAGCATGGCGATTGCTTCTAGGATACCATTTTTGCAAGGCATGACACCTAGTTTTTTATGCTTTTTCTGTCCCGAAATAATTATCCACTTAGAAAAAACACATAGTTTAAATTATTTTGATATTACACTCTTTCATTAATAAAACTTTATCTTCAAAGTTTTAAAAGTCTTTTGATGGGTTAAAAATTATAAGCGAGCACTTATTTTCAAAATAGAAATGATAAGGGTCGGCCGTAATAGAGACAACACGACCGAGTCTTGAGCACTCAAAACGCGTCTTCCTCTATTAGAGTCACCTCATACCACGCGTTTTCAACACCAAAAATGGAGGACTCCATCGATTGTAAGTTGAGTCGTGCGCGCGTGTGTTTTGGTGAGTTATTATATATGTGTTTGAGTGAGGTATATTTTGGTTACGAAATTGATAATTTTATTACACTAATTTTGTGGTCAAGTTGGTTGTAAAGATAGAAAAATGACGATGATGAATGCGGTCTTGGGCTCATGGCTTAATTACACACTCTAAGAGCATTCGGTATCGTAACCTTGGTTAACCTTTCATTAAGTGTCACATCATCGCCACATCAGCTTTAACCATTTCACCTAAAAAAAAAAAAAAAAAAAACGGTATCATAACTCAACATTTGGGTCTAACTCTTATCATTATTAAACTAAAATAATTGAGTTAAACTTTAACACAACACACGGTATGGTGGTTAAAGTTTCACCACGTTAAAGCAAAAAAAAAAAGGGTNCGTCAAGTGGTTAACCAAATTCGTTAACCTTTAACCAAATTTAAAAGGCGGTATGATAACTTCGCTTTAACTTAGGGGTAAAAGCCATAAAATACCATCGTACTTTTAAAAATGTCTCAACTTGACCAATTTACTTTTTTATTGCAGACTTTACCAATGAACTTTCAAATTTTTAGCCGACTTGAACCAAATCTTTTTTATTAAAAAAAGAAAAAAGAAATGACGCGTGTATTATCCCAAAAGATTTGGTTCAAGTCGGCTAAAAATTTGAAAGTTCATTGGTAAAGTCCGCAATAAAAAAATAAATTGGTCAAGTTGGGACATTTATGAAAATACGATGGTATTTTATGTCTTTTACCCTTAACTTCGACTTGGTTAAAGTTTAACAAATAATTTTGGTTACCGATACCAAGTGCTCTAAATGCAAGTTATCTTCTCATATATGATTTCATTTAATCATAGATACTACGTAGTAGAAAGTAACAATATAATCTAGTGTCACATGAATCGCACCAATCTCAAGTGACCGTTGACCCACACATAAAATACAAACAAATATGTAATTCAGATCATACGTACACGTATCCCCAACAACTAGACTCAGAACACATATAATCAATCATCAATCACTTTTGTCATCTTTCTTTCATTCTTAAAAATGGGACAAATTTTGCAAAAACTTCAAGGTCATAATTCTTTTCATTCTTGCTTATTATGTTGTTGCTTATTAATATATATCTTTTTTGGTTTTGGCTTTTTTGACTTTATCTAATTTCATGTTTGATTTCTTTTTATATTGTTTTTCTGCAATTTTTGGTATGTGGATGTTGGTTCTGTTGTTATTTATAATATATCTTTTACAAAGTCTTCAACGAGACTTGAACTCACGACCTCTAGGTTGATGCGTCACTCACATACCACTAGACCAAAGGCTCTTTAGATGTTGGATTTGGGGTTTGTTAAATTTTAAGATTAATTGGTTCCTTATAATCCTAGCAAATTACATAAGAGAATAATACATATATTATTACAACACACGAATTTGGTTTGCAGCACGCGAGTACTTAGATTAGTTTAAGTTTATAATAAGCATGTATGCTCGAATTTGGCCTGAATACTATATTTGATAAGGCTTTACATTAGACTTGAAGTAGACATGATATGAGCTGAGCTGAAGCTTTGTAAGCTCAAGATCGGCTTGTTATATTATGCTTAAATTTTATAAACCTCGACTTGATAATAATGAGTTCGAGCTCAAGTTGCTTGCTAAACACTCTACATATGCTGGTTCTTTTAACATTTTCGGGCTGGATTCTGTGTAATCTGAAATGAGAGTGTTCTGTAGAATCTTTTTCATAATGCACACGATGGAGGGGGTTTGGATTCTGGGAACTATTGTGAATTGGAAAAACCTCTTTCGTGTGCGAAAACATGTTAGTAAATGCTTAAGTTAGTAAGAGGCTCATTTTCAATTCTTGGCAGGTTGGCTAAATCAGTCTTAGGGAGTGGGTCCTCTAAGTTTTCTTAAGTTTGTCCTTAAAAGGTTGATAATTTTTAATATTTTAAATAGGCAAGGAATGGAGAGAAAAACAGATACGAAAGATAAGTGACAAGGTTTTTGATTACTACAAGAATGAAGCCGGAAAGGCCAGTTTGGGGTTTGAAGAATTGTACATTGCTGTTTTACTTGTGTTCAAGTAAGATCATTTACTGTCTATGCCATTTGTATTTCCTTGCTCAATGTGATCTTGAACTTATGCAGTTTGTTCTTTTTGGTTATAGTGATCTCAACAAGCGTTTGCCAGGCCCTCATTTTGATCCCCCTAAGAAGGAAGAAGTCCGAGCCTTGATGAAGGTATGTTCAAAGTATCACTGATTGGACTTGGGTAGTTGGGTAGAAGTAGGAATAATGGGAGGGTTTGGTAATGGGTTAAAATGGGCTGGGTTGGGTTGACCTGATACACGTTTTGTCCTATGTTTTCAGTTTTGATATATATATACTAAATTCGTCAGATATGATATAGATGGTTTTAAATCAATAACAATATAACTTTTTTGTATAATATGTGAATTTTTTTACTCATTTGACTATTTTCCTTTTTAGATAAAGTCTTCTGATTTGCAGTTAAAATGCTTTGCGTGTTTGATCTGTTAGAGATAAAACACAATCCGAATGCATTCGTAATTAAATGGATTGTAATCGTTGCCTCTAGATTTGGTTGCCATTTGACGTTTTGGGCAACTTTCACCTCATTTGGTCTGTTTCCTTTATAGTCAACTTTTGTTTTTTTACTCGGTCCATTTTACCCGTTAGAGATAAACACAATCCAATTTAGAACGTTCATAAGTAAAAGGGTCGAAGTTGCCACCTCTAAAACAACACAAAACGGTTTGTTCTAAAATAATTAGTTGTTTCCAAGGCCAGGTGTTGTGTTTTTTTTCCAGTTTGAACAACAATAATTTTTTGCTTGCAATAACTTACCAAGTAAAATGGACTGATAAGCTGTTTTTATCTTTTTCTGTCAACAACTTGAGTGGAAATAGATAACACAATGTTGATGGAGGTGGAAATTTTGACTCATTTATCGGTAAACTGGTCCATTTTGGTTAAATTTATCCTCTACTAGGTCGGATGGGTAGATCACTAAATCTTAAAAAATTGGGATAAACAGAAACGGGTTGAAAGTCGCACACAGTGTATTCACATTACAAATAACCTTCTTTCAATGTGTATATTACTATTTTAATAGTATAGTTTTTACTCATATTAATATCATCAAAGGATCTTAAAAACCAAGAAAGAGAAAGCAAAAACTGATTTTAAGTTGGCCCAAGCTAAGATTTTACCTGTTTCAACCCAAATGCAGATTGAAATGTTCCCCAACCCACACCGTTTGACAACACCACCATTTAATCTTCTTCCGTTTTGTGGGTACCATGCTCTCATAGTAGTTGTGTCTTCTTAAATTCCTAATTCTGATCTCTCTTTATGGTTTCCTAAGGAATGTGACATGAATCTTGACGGGGAACTAAACCGTGAAGAATTTGAGGAGTTTATGAAAAGGCTAACAGCCGATACATTTGTGTATGTTACTCAAGGGCTGCTCATCACTCTAGCCATAGCACCAACAGTCGCTATAGCCACAAAGAGGACGACTGAAGGTGTTCCTGGCATTGGAAAGGTGGTTCAGAAGCTACCCACTTCAGTTTACGCAAGCCTTATCACTTTGGCAGTTATGATGATCCAAAAAGCTGGTGAGTAAACAAGTAAGGTAGCATAAAATATCAGGCTGTTGATTTGGATGTTGTTGTATAAAATATACATGTATTAGTAATTTTCCAATGTGGAGACTAATAAATTGGATCAAAGGGTTTTGTGTTATATAAGCTGCATGTACATAAGTTGTCAGATGGACTATAATTTGCTACTGGAATGAAATTAAAACTTAAAACTATACTATCTCCCACGGGATGCAGTATAAGTAAGGTGCAATTACTTCCTAATCTTCGGTACACCTTTGGTTAGGGCATGATTATCTACATCAGATCTCCCTCGTGCCTGTTCCGTCAATGATTGGGTGCTATTGTTGCTGTCGTACTATACTATCTAATGCTTATTCAAGCAGTTTAAGCATGTTTAGATCATAAGAATGATTTCCTTACAAACTAGTCATATGATAAACAACGAGTGTAAAACTTTTACACTTGCTTGGACCTAGAAAAAGGATGATTTTTGTGAAATAAGTCATGAGTTTGATCCCAATTCCCCTTGGTTGCAAGAAACGTGGACAATGTCTAAGTTGCGGTTCTTGGGGAAGGTAGCATCGGGTCCAAAATGAACACTGAGTTAAAGTTGCCCGTTGTATCAACATTTTTGCGAACTCTAAAGCTATTAAAGTAATGACAAAAAACCTTAAATGTTACAGAGTCCTTAAAATTTATATATAACATCAAATATATACATATTTTGAGTATTATTATCCCACGGTTTATTGCTGGTTATTATTGCATTTACTTTATATTTGATACTTAATTGCTTTGTATTTGCATTTTAGGCTTAAAGATGAGCATTAGACGATAATACACGAAAATGTGCAAGAAACGAAGGAAATTAATGCAACTTAAATTAAATGATGAATCATGGTGAAAATAACGCGAAGATTGCAAGTACATTAGAGGATTTTCGTGGTGAAATTCATGTAACAATATACTTAAACATGTAAATTAGTCAGGTAAGGTCGGACAATTAGAAAAACATTGATAAAAAAGATGGAAAAATAATTCAAACAATAAAATTGGATATGATGCCCTAACTCATACCTATTATTAATTCACCAAAAAAGTAAACTTATACCATAGTTAATCGTTAAGGTAATGGGAATACACTGAAAAAAATAAAATGATTGGAGATAGGGGTGTCGATTCCAGTGAAGATTGTTCGGGTCAGGTTAGATATTTTAATCTTATACGGACCGACTCCATTAATCCGAATGCTAATTAAGTTTGGGTGTCAGGTCAATTATGTTTGTTTAGCTAATTTTTGGACTTATGAGATTTCAACTTGTGTTTTATTAGCCTATTTTTTCGACTTATATTGAAACTTAGGAGTTTATATAAAGCTTATTACAGGGCTTGTATACACTTATTATAACATAACAAGCTTATATTGAAACGTATGAGTTTATATAAAGCTGAGCATATTAGACCGAAAATCTAATCGGACCAAAAAATCGAACGAAACTGACTGAACCGAACCGGCCATATTTGGTTCGGTTTCGGTTCTATACACTAACGGTTTTTGGTTCTGGTTTTGGTTTGGTTCGGCTCAACCCAAAACCGAGAAAAACAAACCAAAACCATATAAACAGAACTGACACAACTGAACTGAATCGACCATATTCGGTTCGATTTTGGTTTTATATAACAATGGTTTTTGGTTTTGGTTCGATTTGGTTTTGGACACATGCTCACCCCATAAAATTCTGAGCAGCTCAAAGGGGGAAATACACACAACTCACAAGTGTAGACCAAACAATCCAAAACCAAAACCCTAGAATCTTTAAATTAATAATGTCAGACAACATCCCTTTTGATATCCAAATGGAAATCATCAAAAGGGTTCCTGATGTCAAGTCACTGATTCGATTCAGATCAGTTTCAAAACCATGGAAATCTTTTATTGACAGCTATAAGTTTATCAATCACACTGACCCACATCGTCTTATCTTAAGGTACAAAGATTCCTTAGACTCAAAAAAGTATATTTGTTTGGTAGATGATAAAAACAACGACACTTTGACCCATCAACAAGAATTTGACCCAAGTGTTCCCATGGGCGGTTTTGGGCAGGCGCACCATCAGCAACCGAGCCGAGCCCAACCCACTAAGGGGCACTAAAATTTTTTATACCCATTATATGTATATATGTACTAGGCCCACCCACTAAGGGATATTATAATATAGGGGCACTTTTTTTTTCTTTTCGTGCCGGGCCTAATTTTTTTTGACGTTCTCGGCACCGCCCCTGAATTGTCTATTCATGTTTTAATAAAAGTGCTTAGTAAATCAAGAGTAGTTGGTAGTTGTAATGGCCTGTTTTGCGTCTACGGAGTTAACAATCGGAGAAATATGGTTGTTCTTTGGAACCCTTCGATTCGAAAATGTGTTGGTATGATTGTCCCCCAGGATAATAAACATGTTGATTTTGGTTTTGGTGTTTGTCCTGTTACTAACGATCCTATGATTGTTAGGATACCGTTTGTGTTTGAAATCCCCTTTAGGCAAGTTGAAGTGTTTGCGTTGAGCTCGGGTGTTTGGAGTGTGATTCCCAGTAGCAAGTTGCTTCGTGACTCAATTGTTATTATGTCGACGGCTCATGTGGTTATAGATAGGTTTATTTATTGGGTTGCTTGTGAGAGTAATGTTTATAATTATATGATCCTGTCGTTTGATATGATTGCCAAAGAGTTTAAAGTGGTGGATGTTCCGTATAGCGTAACAAAGGAGTTTCGTTATGGACCTTTCACTATTTCTAAGCTAAGGGATTCTCTTGTGCTGCTTGGATTCTATATGGGGAATGTGGAGCTCGATGAGCTAGCTGGTGGTGTATGGATAATGGAGCATGATGGGGTTATAACTTCTTTTAGAAAGCTATTCACCTTTGACATCCCTGATTCGGAATATATAAATCAAATACGTTGGATATAGGAATACTGGTGAACCAATAATCGAAATTAGCCGTAAGGGTGGTGAATCTACAGCAATTGAAGTTTACTCACCCGTCTCAAAACATATCAACAGTCTTGGAATATATGGAGAATATAATTCATTCTTCATGGGCTCCTACATGGAAACGCTACTCCTGCTTGATCATGAAGATTGTTTCATACAAGATTATATTCTACGTAGTGATCTGCCACCTCACGAGGGAGAGGCCAGGCTTGTTATTAGGTAGAAAGAATTTCATATAAGTTATGTCATTGTTGACAATGGCGGAAGTAGAACATTTTCTTTTGGGGGGGGGGGGAATTTATTTTGGGGGGCAGAATCGGAGATTTGTTTGTAACCTCAACTAAATTACCCCTAAAACTTATAATATTTACACTAGGTGCCGCAAATTTTAGAGGGGTCGGGACCCTCCCCTGCCCCTACATAGTTCCGCCAATGATTGTTGAATCGCTTGAGAGTGTAAATGGATTTAAAAGTGACATGTCAATATTCCATAGTCATTAATGATTATCAGAGTTTTGTCATTAAGCATAGTCATTAATGATTATCATGTTGGTATATGGCGTTTGAATAAAATCCCTAGATAGTGATGTTCTGTCTGCCTATGATGCATCTTTTAGAACGAAGAATGTCCTTTATACATGCTTTATTGTTTTGACAAATTATTAATTACATGCCTTTTATATATACATTACATGTAGACATCTTGTTTCCATTCTTGGCTCAGCCTTATCCTTGTTACATTTTTACAAAGTTTGCTTGGTGGCTATATTGGGTAATCTTTAAATATTTAACATCACAATTAGTTACCTATTGGTGTATGTATGACCAAGAGGTGATAGTGATCCCCTTTTGATTTTATTAGTATGTGATGATAAGTATGATGAAAAAATAACGTTTTTGGAAAGTTGAAACTAAATGCGTGATTTAAAATAGTTATTTCTCGTGTTCGTTTGAGTACATTCGACTTGTACTAGCATGTTTAGGTTCTTATTTTGCTAAAATCCTCATGAGTTGGAATCATTATATACCGATTCTCATATTGGAGCAGTCAACCTGCAAGTAGAGAAGGAATAATGATTGGAGTTGAAGGAGATTTCTTATTATATTGATAATCAAGCTGAAAACTTATTATAAAGATCAAAACTTGTTTTCTGCCTTTCCAATGCCAATATCAGATCAATTTATAGACCAAAAAGAACCTAACAGGCCTTTATTTATATTCTTGTTGCATCACATATTTGGTCATTTGGTTCACTAACTAGTCATTTCTCAAATTGTCGTGTTTGCTCGACTGGTTGTATGGTTGTGGTCAAATTTACAAGCTTTTGATAGAACATAATTGGAATCATTTTATTACTTCGAAGATAATATAGTTTTAGATGTTATAGACATTTATCATTTTTGCTTGACTGGTTGTGAGGCTCAAGGAAATGGACTATGGTCAGATTTACAAGCTTTTGATAGATCATTGGTTGATCCAGTTTCTTGTTTGGTAGATAATATAGTTTTAGATGTTGTACACATAATTTCTCGACTCACCACGTAGATGGAGAATTACATGTGTAGCTTTGCATAAGCAATGTGACCTGACAATGTTGGTATAAAACTTTCTGCAATTTGTGCATTTGAGAAACTGTCATGTATCGTCGGTTGCCTTTACCATTCTCCCGACAATTGAATAATTATGAGATGAGGAATGGGAGTATTGGGAGGTGAATTAAGTACTTGAGGATGCCTGCAAAGCGGTTTTGTGGAAAATGAGTACTGGAATCCTTCCTCATGAATTTGGGCAGCATCACATGTTTGCTTGGTCTATAACTGCCTTCTAATTCAGGTATGGGTTCCTATCGCAAAAAGAGATTGGTTTGGGTCAGATATGGTTGAGAGTTGGGACATTGCACAACCTCTTCTTTTATCCATTCTTCCCAATCGTTTAAATCTAACTTTCCACCCATTTACTTATAAATAAGTCGATCTGGGCGATGATTTGTTTCAAATCAGTTGCATCCTTTTAATTTGTGTAGCTGAAATGGGAACAACTAATTACATGTTTATAAGTTGAAAGTCGCCCATGGTCGATTATTTTATCTCTGGAACATCCTAATCCATTCTATTTGAAAATTGGTGTTTGGAAAAATGGAAGAGATTGCTTTCAATGAATGAAGCTTTAGAGAAGACCTCTTACTCAAATATAACTCGGTTCGAGTCCCAAAACTTAAAGCTGGTAGTCGATCATGGAAACGAGTATTTTTTGCTCTTGGTGCAAACATCATGGTTATTTTTGGTGTTAGAGAGGATCTATACTTCTGTAGTAGAGTTTCAGGACATATTAGTGGGAATAAGGGATCATAGAGTGCAAACTGAAAATGAGACGTATATTGATTATTTGAGTTAAAGTTATTATGCAACAGTAAAAGAAAGTTTTTTTTTTAATTATCGTTTCCGACTTTTTGACCGACTAATTCAGGGGGTTTGAACCCACTGCCACACAGATTCAGACTAGGTAAAACCCTCCCATTTCAGGAGGTTAACGTGGCCAGGGTTGTTTGCACCCGTATTATATTAGAAAAACAACATATAAGTAACTTGTAAATTTTTAAAGACCATTCAACAAATAAAACCCAAAATGTGTTATCTAATGGTTCTGGCATAGATTCTCCATCGAAAACAAAAGCTTAAACCCCACAGTTAGCAACTTTGGGGCAAGCATTCGGGAGCCTACTTCACCACACAAACATTTTTTAGGAGCTGAAAATGGGAAATTTTTTTGTGCGAAATAGGTCATGAGTTTGATCTTAACTCCCTTCGGTCTAGACATTGCTTGAGACGTTGTTCTTGAAAGGGTCGCACCTAATCCAAAATGAATATCGGGTTAAGGTAGTAGTCGTTGAATCAATCTCTTTTAATAAACTAATATGTTGTTGCACCAAAAAAACGTCTTCTTTTGGTAAAAAAAAAAAACGGTTACAAGTAATTAAAGGCAACTTTGTTTTAAAATATAATGGTAAAATAGGTCATGAGTTTGATCTTAACTCCCATCATACCAAGTACACTACAAATAAACCATATATGCTTGTCTCAAGAGTGTTTGCATAAACTTATCTCTAATAAGTCATTGTGTTTGGGAAAAAGCTATAATAAGAATATAATGGTAAAATGGAAATATATTAGCTAACCATCATACTAAGTACACTACAAATAAACCATATGCTTGTCTCAAGAGTCTTTGCATAAACTTATCTCTAATAAGTCATTGTACTAAAAATTCTACTCCGGTCTCCGCTAGAATTGTACAAAGTCCCTTTTGTACTAAAAATTAAATATAAATGAGGTGAAAGTAGAATTAGAGCGAGAACTCCCCTGAAATTTGCTCCAAAATGAAAGAAGGTTCACGCAGGGAATGCGTGCCTTCATCTTGCTTCCATGAGCAAACTTCAATTCCCTGAAATCACGACACTACCACAAGCATAATTCTACAAAAGGACAATAAAAACAAAAAGTCAAAAACAAATAAAATTTTAACTCACTCTCGTAAGAATCACGGTTGCATTTATACTAGTACATTTGACGGCTTCCCCGTCGACTTTTTTGAGGCTTCCCCGTCGCCATGTCGACGGTATTATACACTCCCGTCGACATGTCGACTGGAGCATGGCGACGCCGATGCCTCGTCGGGAACAGCATCGCTGTCGACATTGTGGGTCCCACTCCCTTTTTCAGTCAAAGGAAATTTTTGTCCGTCAAAATTATATGGATACGAAAAAATTAACATACTGTCTCGGCTGTGGTCTCGTCTTGGGCTCGGCTGTGGTCTCGGGCTATAATAAAAAAGAGCAAATTAAAATATCAAAAGTTTAAACAAAAAACTGTTGTCGGCGACATGTCGTCGGGATACCAAACGTTCAAAAAAATATAAAAAAATGTCTACATTACCTCTGTCTTGGCTGTCTCAGCTCTCGACTCTCGCTCTCGGCTCTCGCTACTGTCTCGCTAAGTTAAAAAAAATAAAATTAATACAAAATTATTACTTAAATTTAAATTAACACAAAAATAAAATAAAGAAAACAAAACAAAAGAAAACTAATTAATACTACAAAATTAGCACTTAAATTAAAATTAAACAAAATTAATAAAAAAAAATACCTGTTAATGGGGAAGAAGAAAAAGTGGGGAAGAAGAGGAAGAATTAAACAAGAGAAGGGTTGAGGAGTGAATTAAACATGAGAGGAGGAGGTGCACAGTGGTGCTAGTGTGTGGTGGTGGTGGTGATTGTGGTGTTGGACTTTGGTGGTGGTGTGGTACAATGGTGATGGTGTGGTACAATGGTGTTGGTGTGGTGTTGGAGTTGTGGTGGTGGTCTTTGTGTGGTATTGGACTGTGGTGGTGTGGTGTGGTGATAATCGCCGGCTAGAGAGCAGATAGATCGATTGTTTTTTTTTCTTTTCTAAGTGTTGAGATCAATAATTGACCAGATCTACTTTTGTTATACCTTTTTATAATCCCGTCGACGGGAATATAGAGGTATTTTTGTCGTTTAGTAATTGGCGGGATAAATGAATTTTTGGTGAAAAATTTGGCGCTATCCTTCCCGTCGACGGGATAATATAGCTATTTATAAACTTTTGATATATATAAAAAAAAACTAGTTACTTTTAATATAATTAAAAAAATTTATCTATTATAAATACTTTTATAAAATAAAAAAATACTAAAAAAATAGTTTTATAACTTAAAAAAAAACTAGTTAAATTTAATGTTAATTACTTTTAATATAATTAAAAAAGTTTATTTATTATAAATACTTTTATAAAATAAAAAATATATTCAAAAATTAGTTTTATAGAATTAAAAAATAACTAGTTAAATTTAAAATTAATTACTTATAATATAATTAAAAAAAATATTTATTATAATTAGAATATCACAAAATAGCAAAGATGTACAACTCTTTATTTTATCCTAACCATTAGATAACCTCGAGATCACAACCGGTCAAAATTCAAGTCTTGTATCCTTGACCCAATGTTTTACGCGAGATGTTAAACTAACGAGTCGAGATGCATGATATGGTTATACACGAGATGTTAAACGAACGAGTCGGGATGATATGGTTATACACGAGATGTTAAACGAACGAGTCGAGATGATATGGTTATACACGAGATGTTAAATGAACAAGTCAAGATGATATGGTTATACACCAGATGTTAAACTAACGAGTCGAGATGATATGGTTATACACGAGATATTAAACGAACNCCCACCTAACAACTTATCCTCACAATATAAACACACACACACACACACACACACACACACACACTCATCTAACTAATAAAAACTCACACACACACTCATCTCACTATATCTCTCTCTCTCTCTATCTCTCTCTCTAGCAGTTTCCGTTTTTCGGCGACACCAGCAGTTTCCGGCCGCCAGAATCTTTTTCTGGCCACCACCTTTTATCACCTCAACTTGTAGATCGGGCCACCCCGGTCACGATTCCACCACTCACAACCACTCAACCTCACAACCACAAACACACACTGTTATCATGGTGATCAAGATGGCGGAATTTGAAGCTTTTCCTTGTCCTTGTGGACGAGGAAACGTGATTCTGCGAGAATCGCGTAGACCTTACTCGCTTGGTAAACAATACTATTCGTGTCCATTATCGAAGGTGAACAATTACATACTTTTTCGTGTATTATATAAATAATTTGGTTAGTTGTTAAAAATAATAGTTTTTACTCTTTAATAGGCTGGGACAACAAACTATGGATGTGACTTTTTTTTATGGAAGGAGGAACGACTTGCCAAGATGACCGTTTCTCTGGGAGCTTCAACATCAAGCGGTTCTGGATATGCTCCAACAAGGTGCTCAAACTGTCATGAAAAAGATCTTAGGGTAAACATGTTTGAGGCACAAAATCAGTTGCTACTTAACCGAATAAGGATGTTGGAGGCAAAACTTGAAATGGCAACGTATCCCGACAACCACGACCACGCATGTCAGTCGGATGCAATACTCCGTGACCTTTTAGGTGACATGGATAAATTTCATATGTAGTATTGTCGTTGTTGTTGCGGTTATCGTTGTTGTTGCTGTTATCGTTGTTATTGTTGTTGTTGTTGATGTTGTTTGCTGTTGTTGTTGATGTTATTGTTGTTGTTTAATAAAATGTTGTTGTTGTTGTGGTAACTGATGTTGAACGTCCTTTATATTATAAATTCGTACGTACAAATAATATAACTGAAGGAACAATATCACAATTATCAAACACGAAAGCAAACTGTTTATTTAAAACAAGCAAGGGTTCTCAACCAAATGCATTTTCATACAGACTCAAACTAAAAAACTCAACAATCAAACTAAACAACTCGACAATCAAACTAAACAACTCGACAACCAAAGGAAACAACTCAAACTAAACAACTCGACAACCAAAGGAAACAACTCAAACTAAACAACTCGACAACCAAACGAAAACAACTCAAACTAAACAACTCGACAACCAAACGAAAACAACTCAAACTAAACAACTCGACAACCAAAAGAATAGATCAAACGAAACAACCCGTTTATTTTTTTTTTGCGGCTACTTCCCGCTTTGCTCGAACTCGCACCATCTTTTCCCTTCCTTGATATATGCAAACGAAAACAACTCACCTCCAACAGCAGCAGTTTGAGCTTCAGCAGCAGCTTGAGCTTCAGCAGCGTCTAGCTCTTCCATATACTCTTTGTAGTACGACTTTTTCCTACACCATTCGATAATCCTGTCTCTCATCCACGGTTCAGCGTCCTTAAAAGAACCATACTCTTCATAAACTGCATGACCCCAATGTAACATAACTTCATTAAAGAGGAGCTCGTGTGACAATATTTTTGAGTACTTCTCTTCAACTGTGCAACCAAGCCAAGTCATGTGTGTCTTGTAAGAATTGACGATTGACTTATTTGTGAGAATCAAGAATGTATGTGTAAAATGAGACGGAAATTATTTTGTGAGAATGTATATAGGTAAAAAATGAGACGGGAATGATTTTATTAGGATATATATAGGAAGAATTTTTGGGGAGATAATCCCGTCGACATGTCGACGGGAAAATTAACGCGGGAAAAACTCCGCCATTTATATACGCCAATAATTTTGCATAATTATTTTTACTTTCATAATCTCGTCGACATGTCGACAGGAACGTTAACCCAAACAAGTAATTAATGTTAATCACACGTTAATTATGTAAAAATTCGTGATTAACATTATCCCGTCGACATGTCGACGGGATTATTAAGGCGGGATAATTTCGCGCCCAAGTTTTGGCAATTATTGAGGTTGAATAGTTTGACCATTATATTCCCGTCGACATGTCGACGGGATCATATGAAACCAAAAAATTCAACGC
>LBNU01008587.1:268872-279381 GCA_014162995.1 Artemisia annua | reverse complement strand
GATATAGGATAGACGACAAAATACTTGCAAACATAAAGTCAGTCAAGGCACAATATATAGAAAGCATCACAGAAACACCAATGACTCCCATTAAAACGATATATACTATAAAACTAATCAATTGTAAGATCCCCGATGCATTAATAACGAACGATTATTCACTAAAGACGCAAGAAGAGAAAGTTATGCCCTATAAATGTATTCCAAAAACACGCACAGTAAGATATGAAAATTACACAATAATTGGCTACAATACGAAGACATCAAGAGTAGGGATGACGATAATAGGATGAATGGATAGTGAGTAGTGCAGAATAATTTGGATGAATTACGAATACACTTAATGTGGGAAGAAGTACTCACCGTTGATCGCTGTCACTTTAATAGAGTCTATGTACTCTTGGACTGATTCTTCGGTCCGGTGTTAGAAATTCAGTTAAATTCGAGCTGTGGTCTGTGAAGCGGATTGGATAGAATGATATAGTCAATCCATCCTAATCTCCGCCTGATGGAGGTTATATTTGGATCGTATAGGCGTGCTGGTTTTAGGGCATTCGGTATCATCATAGGCGATAGTTTCAAAGATTTCGGCGTACATTGCTTGACAGAAGAGATATGCAATTTGGAACCAAGCATAAATTCCTGTGTAATCAGTTTTAGACATACTGCCGCATTATGATCTTCAAAAAAAGAGTCCGAAAGTCCGTATGAGCCAATTAATCAACATCTTCAATAAGAAGCCTAGAAGATATGATCATACGCCGTAAAATACCATTCTGGAGTGGAGACTAAGTTGAACTGGAGGAAGGGATTTGATACCTCATGAACGTCAAGGAAGGGAAAAAGAGCCCAACCATGAGAGGTTATCTGAGGGAGTGTCGATTTTCTAACCCTAGGGTACATGAATGTAATCGTGTGGCAGCCAGTTTCGAAGAAATGGATGATGGAGGGCGTCGCTCGATGAAAGTACAGGTACAACAAGGTCCTGTGTTCCAAGAAGTTTCAGAGGATAAGTACTATGGAAAATCAAGCTAAAGATGATTCAGTAAGAATTAGGCCTAATGTGCAGTGCCGCCAGATCAACCGTTAATAAAGCAAATGTTGTCATACTCCTAAAGTAGTAGTTCATGAATTTAATATAAGAGCATCACTAAGAACCCATGGCTCTATGAGGACGTGACAGTATCTGAATTGGGCCTGAGGTGCACCGCGCTAGGGGGTAACTAGCGGCATGGGTAATGGAGAGTGAGAGTGACCCATGAGGTTGATAGTCTGATGATTTGAAAACCAGTACCCTAATTGCATGAGAAAATTGATAAGCTGAAAAGCTATCTATTGATGGAATGGAACGCTTGGGTGGATGAAATGAAACCTGTTCCGTGGTGATGGCTAGAGAAGGAAATCCCATTCTCCTAGAAGGTGTAGTGTGTGCGCTGATTAGTGAGGGTTTTTGAGCCAAACGATACTATGAATAAGATCGTCCATCTAGCAGGGGAGACATAACGGGCTTGAAGGTAATTTGCTGATTATGATGTCCCAGGGCTGGACTTACTGGGCAACTGAGAAGATAGACAAGCATCGATTCAGGTTCAGGCATTCGGAGGAAAGAACCATTTTGCGGATTGACGTAATGTTGTACAGTTTTTTCTTCCATGGGTTGTGCTAGATGGTAGCGAGTAGTCAGTTATGGCATGTCGTAAATGATCATGGTGTTTAAGAAGTAAGCGGTTGCTTGAGGTTAATGTGGTATTTCAGCCACATTCCATTGTACTTTAAACGTTTCTTTGGTTAATATATTTTGTCAGGGTGGAGATCCCTTTACCCAAAAAATATATAGGTAAAAAATGAGACGGGAATGATTTTGTTAGGATATATATAGGAAGAATTTTTGGGGAGATAATCCCGTCGACATGTCGACGGGAAAATTAACGCGGGAGAAACCCCGCCATTTATATACGCCAATAATTTTGCATAATTATTTTTACTTTCATAATCACGTCAACATGTCGACAGGAACGTTAACCCGAACAAGTAATTAATGTTAATCACACGTTAATTATGTAAAAATTCGTAATTAACATTATCCCGTCGACATGTCGACGGGATTATTAAGGCGGGATAATTTCGCGCCCAAGTTTTGGCAATTATTGAGGTTGAATAGTTTGACCATTATATTCCCGTCGACATGTCGACGAGATCATATGAAACCAAAAAATTCAACGCGGCCTGGCTCCGTCAAGCGTGTTTTTGTCGTTTTGTGCGTTATGCCGTCGACATTAAGTCGACGGGAATCTCTTCGTCGCCTGTTGTCCTGATTCTTGTAGTGTTAGTGTATGCAACAAGCCTTTTAAACCACTTGGTGTCCAAAGTGGACGAGTGTAGTCTCGTGAGGGTTTATAGTGAGTACACCCACAAAGTTCATTTAGTACTAATACAAGGTTATGGTGTGTATATTTTGAAAATTTAGAAATCTGTCACAAAGAGTTGTTACGGCGTAACCTCATTGTTGAGTTACACCATAACTATTGAAACCTGGAGATGCTTCAGACATCAGGAGGGTGGTTACGGCGTAACCATGTAGTTGGGTTACGCCGTAGCTTCTTCACAATATGGATTTTGCAGAATAATCCTATCAAAAGTGAGCTTGCACGCCATCTTCTTTGCTCCAATTCCTGCAAAATATTAAAACAAACACACCAAACCAAAGAAAAAGGATAATACGGGTTGTCTCCCGTAAGAGCACTTTTGTTTATTAACGAGTCTTTAAGTTAGACTCAAACCCACGGGTTATCATGTGGATGGGCGGGCTAGTCCGCCCTCTCTCTTTTTCCCAAATCCATAAACACATTTTTTTTTTTTTTTTTAAATAAACACATTCATTAAATGTATTATTTACAATGTTTTTAAAGAATTTTTTGGTAAATATGGAATTTTTAAATTTAATGAGAGAAGACATGAAATTGACCCAATAAATGGCACAAAACTAATTAACAAAACCGTAGGGTTAATAAAATAAAATACGGAATTATTATCTTTCCTTTTATTAAAACTTACCATATATCAAAATAAAATATCCATAAAAAAAAACTATAAATAGCATACATCACCGTCTTTTTAATCACCTGAACAGTCATTCAACAACAAATTTTGATAATTGCCGCTCTTTCTTACTTTTTACAAGAAAATTGTTTGCTCTTTCTATCGATCAAGACTGAAAGAAATCTTTCCTTGCATTGATTTAACTGCATTAAGGTATGAATCTTGTCTTGTTTTTTGTTTAATATTGTTTGTTATTAATAATAAGAATTAATATTCTTGTTCTTGATAGTGGGTTTCTGTTGAATCTTGGTTTTCTTTTATGGTTTGTTAATAATAAGAATGCATATTTGCCCTTCAAAAAAAATAAAAAATAAAATAAGAATGCATATTCTTGATATGGTTTGTGTTGGGAGCTCCCGTTCGTTGTTACGGTTTTTGTGATTGGTCGTTTAAGTGTGTCATTCTTAGGATTCTTAGTTTGTTATTATTGGTAATTTGTTCTTTTTGAGATTTAGTATAAGCGTTGAACTCATATTTTGATAATTGCCGCTCTTTCTTACTTTTTGAAACTGTTGGCTTTAATTCGGATGCTAACCGTTCTGTTTTGTAATTGTTAACAGAAATACTAAGATGAGTCAACTTAGTCAACCTTCCAACACAGCTTGTGTCGTCCCTAAGGATAACTTAAAGAAGAGGACTGCTTCTGAATCAATGGATAAATTAACGAAAAGGCAAAAAAGAAATAGGGCTGATGCACCAAAGATTGTGGCTGAGACTCTCGCCAAGTGGATTGAATATAACCAAGACGGGAAAGCAATAACTCGTAAAGCTCCTGCTAAAGGATCAAAAAAGGGCTGCATGAAAGGTAAAGGCGGGCCCGAGAATAGCAGGTGTAATTTCAGAGGTGTGAGGCAAAGAACGTGGGGTAAATGGGTAGCTGAGATACGTGAACCGAATGGGGGTAAGAAGTTATGGCTTGGTACTTTTGAGTCTGCTGTTCAAGCTGCTTTGGCTTATGATGAAGCTGCTCGAGCAATGTATGGTGCATCTGCTCGGCTCAATTTGCCAAACTATGGCGCAAATACATCATGTGAAGCTGCTTCTAGCTACGACTCTGCCACAACTTGTAGTTACTCTGAGAGCAGTGAAGTTCAAGACACAAAATCCGGATTAGACTGGTTCACGCCTGCACAGAGTGTATATGGAGAAAGTGAAGTCGTTAACGAACCATTGGTTACGGGTTATTGTTATGATGATGGTTACTGTCAGGACTTTCCTGAAGATGAGATGATTAGTCTCGATGAGCTTCTCGGTATTATGGATCAGAAGGATGAATGTAACAATGAGAACAAACCGGATTTTAGTCAAAATGAGTCCATGTATATGCAGCAAGATATCAGTCAAAATGAGTCCATATATATGCAGCAAGATGTCAGTCATAATGAGTCCATATATATGCAGCAAGATGCTTGTGGGGTTGCACCGGACTTTGGCTTTGACTTCTTGGAAGGGGAGTTTGACGAATGTAACTTCACACTTGAGGAGTTTGGTCTGTCCTTGGATCCTGCTGAATCAGTTATGTAGATAGATGAAGAAAAATGAGCTGACTGTAGTGATATTTTATTTGGGGCTGGTTCTCTGAAGGTGTCTAGAAAATTTAGAGGAACTGGTTTTTGTACGGTTTTTAACCGAATGTAATTATATGATGTACGTAACTCTAGACCCCAAGATGCTGATACTTTGATCAGCTGGGTAGTTTGACATGTGATGATATGTTTATTTTTTTTAATAAATGATGACACATGCTGATTGCTTTCAGCAGGGTAATTTGACATGTGATGTTTTAATGATCTATGATATAATGCTAGATAGTTTACAACTGTATATTATGACATGTTATGCTTGTTAATGATTTGTGATATATGTTATAGCTGAAATGTTACTTATGTTTTGAGAGATTTAGTATACCTCGACCAGCGTGAGACTGTTTTTCCTAACTAGGATGTCGTTCCTTTAGTGTTTATAGTGCTAGGATGGATATCGTATGGTTTTATAACTGAGTGTATGGATTGGCCAGCGTGAGGTGTTCCTAACGGGGATGACTGGCCAAAATAGGTTTCTGCGTTTTGTTGATAAATACTAGCTACAATCTTGAACTGGAAATGGTGTCTGCGTTTCACACAAGTCCATTGACCTGAATTGCATATGAATATTGAAATCTGATTGGGATTTAGGCAAATTTATAATGAGTATAATGTGCATCTTTCTAACAAAAGAGAGTGTCTCTTTTGTTCATAAGGGGTTTGATTGGACGTTCTATATTCGCTTTCCTGATCAAAACTTAATTCTTTTTAAGACATGTCAGTCTTTTAATATTGTACTCTTGGCATTCCTCTAGATTTGGTTGCCATTTGACGTTTTGGGTGAATTTCACCTCATTTGATCTGTTTCCTTTATAGCCAACTTTTGTTTTTTTACGCAGTCCATTTTANACGCTCTGTTCTCGAGTTTTATTTGGTATGGAAAGGTAAGGGATGGGAAGGGAAATTAAAAAAAAATGTGTTCTTAAGTTTTTTATAAAAGGGAAAGGTAAGGGACGGGAAAGGGAGAGGGAGGGAAGGTATAAGCTTTTTTGTGTATATGTCTTCCCCCCAAAATTGGGAGGATTAGGAGGGGAAGGGGGTTACCAACAACATGAGTTTTGTTAAATTACAATTATATCCCCATTTGGCCCATGTACCAGTACGTCACATATGTATAATTAACACCATCGTATCTGTAGTGTGGGACGTATATATTATTTTTTTGCCAATGTACGGTACATCAGATATGTAAATTGAAACTATACGCCAATGAAATGAAAGCCAATGAAATGAGTTGTTACTTTAGTATATTTATTTAATACAAAATGAAGACGATTATTACGTTGTGTCTATTGTATGTTGTTTTTTAAACCCCATAATCAAAGTTTTAATCTTTTATTATGAATGCATTTGATTCACTCGTGTTTTGTGCTTAACTCTTGTTTATATAATTTCAAGGATATATTAGTAATTTGTCAGCTTCCATGTTATTTCCTTTCTATTTAAAATTCAAACTCAAGAACACAAATTGCTGTAACCACTTTCTTCACAATGTCATCCATTACTTTTCCCTTCCCATTCCATCCCCTTCCATTCTTTAAAATTTAGACTCGAGAACAGAGCGTTATAGCCAACTTTTGTTTTTTTACGCAGTCCATTTTACCCGTTAGAGATAAACAAAATCCAATTTAGAACGTTCATAGGTAAAAGGGTCGAAGTTGCCACCTCTAAAACATCAGGCAACGGTTTTTGTTCTAAAATAATTAGTTGTTTCCAAGGCCAGGTGTTGTGTTGTTTTTCCAGTTTGAACAACAAGAATTTTTTGCTTGCAATAACTTACCAAGTAAAATGGACTGATAAGCTGTTATTTTTATCTTTTTCTGTCAACAACTTGAGTGGAAATAGATAACACAATGTTGATGGAGGTGGCAGTTTTGACTCTTTTACCGGTAAACTGGTCCATTTTGGTTAAATTTATACTCTACTAGGTCGGATGGGTAGATCACTAAATCTTAAAAAATTGGGGTAAACAGAAACGGGTTGAAAGTCGCACATAGTGTATTCACATTGCAAATAACCTTCTTTCAATGTATAGATTACTATTTTAATAGTATCGTTTTTACTGATATTAAATTCATCAAAGGATATTAAAAACCAAGAAAGAGAAAGCAAAAACTGATTTTAAGCTGGCCCAACCTAAGATTTTACCCGTTTCAACCCAACCCACACTGTTTGACAGCACCACCATTTAGTCTTCTTCCGTTTTGTGGGTGCCATACTCATAGTAGTTGTGTCTTCTTAAATTCCTAATTCTGATCTCTCTTTATGGTTTCCTAAGGAATGTGACATGAATCTAGACGGGGAACTAAACCGTGAAGAATTTGAGGAGTTTGTGAAAAGGCTAACAGCCGATACTTTTGTGTATGTTACTCAAGGGCTGCTCACCAACACTCGCTATAGCCACAAAGAGGACAACTGAGGGTGTTCCTGGCGTTGGAAAGGTGGTTCAGAAGCTACCCACTTCAGTTTACGCAAGCCTTATCACTTTGGCAGTTATGATGATCCAAAAAGCTAGTGAGTAAACAAGTAATGTAGCATCAAATTTCAGGCTGTTGATTTGGATGTTGTTGTATAAAGCATCAAGTTGAATGTATTTTTAGACAATTTTCCCTTGTATAAAATATACATGTGTTAGTACTTTTGTGTTATGTAAGCTGCATGTACATAAGTTGTAAAATGGACTATAATTTGCTACTGGAATGAAATTAAAACTTAAAACTATACTATTTCCCACGGGATGCATAAGTAAGGTGCAATTACTTCCTAACCTTAGGTATATATACCTTTGGTTGGGGGCATGATTATCTACATCAGATCTCCCTCGTGCCCGCTCCGTCAACGATTGGGTGCTGTTGTTGCTGTCGTACTATACTGTCTAATGCTTATTCAAGCCGTTTAAGCATGTTTAGATCATAAGAATGGTTCCTTAGAAACTAGTCATATGATAAACAACGAGTGAAAAACTTTTACACTTGCTTGGACCGGGAAAAAGGATTATTTTTGCGAAATAGGCCATGAGTTCGATCCCAATTCCCCTCGGTTGCAAGAAACGTGAACAATGTCTAAGGTCCAAAATGAACATTGAGTTAAAGTTGCCCGTTGTACCAACATTTTTGCGAACTCTAAAGCCATTAAAGTAATGACAAAAAACCTTAAATGTCACAAAGTCCTTAAAATTTATATATAACATCAAATATATACATATTTTGAGTATCATTATCCCACGTTTATTGCTAACTATTATTGCATTTACTTTAGATTTGATATTTAATTGCTTTGTATTTGCATTTTAGGCTTAAAAATGAGCATTAGACGCGAATACACGAAATGTGCAAGAAACGAAGGAAATTGATGCAACTTAGATTAAATGATGAATCGTGGTGAAAATAACGCGAAGGTTGCAAGTCCATTAGAGGATTTTCGTGGTGAAATTCATGTAAAAATATTCTTAAACAGGTAAATTAGTAGACAATTAGAAAAAATTGATATAAAAGATGGAAAAGTAATTCAAACAATAAATTTTGGATATGATACCCTAACTAGTAATTATTATTATTAACCAACATCGTCTTATTTTAAGGTACCAACATCCCTTAGATTCTTTAAGGAAAGGTATATTTGTTTCTTAGATGATAAAAACGACACTTTGACCCATCAACAAGAATTTGACCCAGATGTCCCTGTTTTAATAAAAGAGCTTAAAAAAGCAAGAGTAATTGGTAGTTGCCACGGTGTGTTTTGCGTGTACGGAGTTAACAACAATGGGAGAAATATGGTTGTTCTTTGGAACCCTTCGATTCGAAAATGTGTTGGTATAGTTGTCCCCCATGTGCCGGATGATGAATATGTTGATTTTGGTTTTGGTGTTTGTCCTGTTACTAACGATCCTATGATTGTTAGGAAACTGTATGTGTATGAAATCTCTAGGCAAGTTGAAGTGTTTACCTTGAGCTCGGGTGTTTGGAGTGTGATTCCATGTAGCAAGTTGTTTCGTGAATCAATTAATATTATGTCGGCAACTCATGTGGTTATAGATAGGTTTATTTATTGGTTTGCTCGTGAGAGTAATGTTGATGATGATGGTTATAAAACTTATAATTATAAGATCTTGTCGTTTGATATGATTGCCAAAGAGTTTAAAGTGGTGGATGTTCCGTATAGCTTAACAAAGCAGTTTTATTATGGACTTATCACTATTTCTAAGCTAAGGGAGTCTCTTGTGCTGCTTGGATTCTATATGGGGAATGTGGAGCTCGATGAGCTAGTTGGTGGTGTATGGATAATGGAGCATGATGGGGTTATAACTTCTTTTAGAAAGCTATTCACCTTTGACATATTCAGAATCAATAAATCAAGTACGTGGATATAGGAATACTGGTGAACCAATAATCGAAATTACGCGTAAGCGTGGTGAATCTGCAATACTTGAACTTTACTCACCCTTCTCAAAACATATCAACAGTCTTGGAATATATGGAGAATATAATTCATTCTTCTTGGGCTCCTACATGGAAACGCTACTCCTGCTTGATCATGAAGATTGTTTCATATATGATTATATTCTACAAAGTGATCTGCTACCTCACGAGGGAGAGGCCAGGCTTGGTAGTAGTTAGAAAGAGTAACTATTAGTTCATATAAGTTATGTCATTGTTGAATCACTTAAGAGGCGTAAATGGATTTAAAAGTGACATATCAATGTTCCGTAGTCAGTAATGCTTATCAGAGTTTAGTCATTAAGCATAGTCATTAATGATTATCATGTTGGTATGGCGTTTGAATAAAATCCCTAGATAGTGATATTCTGTCTGTATATGATGCATTTTTTAGAATGAAGAATGTCCTTTATACATGCTTTATTGTTTGACAAATTATTAATTACATGCCTTATCTATATACATTACATGTAGACATCTTGTTTCCATTCTTGGCTGTCTTATCATTGTTACATTTTCTACAAAGTTTGCTTGGTGGCTATATTGGGTAATCTTTAAATATTTAACATTGCAATATGTATTAGTTACCTATCGGTGTATGTATGAACAAGAGGTGATAGTGATCCCCTTTTGATTTTATTAGTATGTGATGATAAGTATGATGAAAACCATAACGTTTTTGGAAAGTTGAAACTAAATGTCGTGATTTAAAATAGTTATTTCTCGTGTTCGTTTGAGTACATTCGACTTGTACTAGCATGTTTAGGTTCTTATTTTGCTAAAATCCTCATGAGTTGGAATCATTATATACCGATTCTCATATTGGTGCAGTCAACCTGCAAGTAGAGAAGGAATAATGATTGGAGTTGAAGGAGATTTCTTATTATATTGATAATCAAGCTGAAAACTTATTATAAAGATCAAAACTTGTTTTCTGCCTTTCCAATGCCAATATCAGATCAATTTATAGACCAAAAAGAACCTAACAGGCCTTTATTTATATTCTTGCTGCATCACATATTTGGTCATTTTTTGGGTAAAAGGGATCTTCACCCTGGCAAAATATATTAACCAAAAAAAAAAAAAAACGTTTAAAGTACAATGGAATGTGGCTGAAATACCACATTAACCTCAAACAACCGCTTGAACTACCACTGGATCATTTATGACATGCCATAAAGGATCAACTAACTACGAAAACTAGAAAACCATAGAAGAAATAACATGTACGACACCTAGACACATCGCATATTACTTCCTCGACTTGCCTTGAACCTTGAAATCAAACATCTTGGTAAATTCCTCCAATTGCTCAGGTAAATCAAGCACCTGGGCAGCATAATCATCAGAAAAATAATCTTCGAGCTCGTTGTGTCCTCCAGATGATGACA
>LBNU01008587.1:236608-259592 GCA_014162995.1 Artemisia annua | reverse complement strand
GAAAAAGAATTATTAGCCGTGGTGTATGCCTTTGAAAAGTTTCGGCCATATTTGATCTTGACCAAATGTGTAGTGTATACGGACCACTCGGCTTTAAAATACCTCTTTGCAAAACAAGATGCAAAGCCGAGATTGCTTCGTTGGGTTCTCCTCCTACAAGAATTTGATATCATTATACGTGATAAAAAAGGAGCTGAGAACCTAGCTGCTGATCATTTGTCCCGATTAGAGAACCCACATCAGGATGTTCTCGAGAAAAAGGAAATAAATGAAACATTTCCTCTCGAGACACTAAATGCGGTTGCTTTTCGTCGCTCATTTAAACGCTTGTTAAATTCAGCCATTTGGTTAAGCAACATATGATTCATTTCCTCTTGTTTTTTCATAAATTGCCTAATCATTTCTTCTGAGGACGGTTGGTTTTGAGCAACAACTTGATTTTGATTATGAAAATTTTGTCCTCGATTGTTATTATTGAAACCCGGATTATGATTTTGAAAATTTCCATGATTAGCATGACCATGATTCACATTTTGAAAATTCCCTTGAGGCGGGGCTTGTTGAAAATTCCCATGGTTTTGAAAACCCCGATTGTTAACCGTTATTAACTCGATTTTGACTTTGATTGACTTGATTGTTACGATGTGGGACAATCTGATTTTGCGGTTGGTTATTAAAACCGGGTGGTGGTCCAAGTTGATTGTTAGAACGGTAGCTGAGGAGATTACGGTCTCCTTGGGGTTGGTAACCGTTACCACCCATATTAGCAGTATACACATTCTCATGAACGAAGGCACCGGTTGCCGGACACTCAAAATACGGGTGTGGACCACCAAACGTTTCACAATTATGATTAACAACATTTACTTGGTTTGACGACTTTGCTTTCATTAAAAGACTCATCTGTTTGGTCAAATTGATTATAGCCTCATTTGTCTTACTACTTTGATCGAGAACAAGAGCCAAAACATCATCATTAATTTTATTACTAGCACTTGAGACTTGAGTTTTGCTCCTAGAAGTACGGACTCTAGCTTTGTTCTCAATTATCGTAAAAGCCTCATGAATATTATGGGTCAACAAGTTTCCACCCGCAGCAGAATTAAGAGAATCTTGATCAGCATGACATAAACCATTATACAAAGTATCGATCTGCTGCAAGGTTGAAAACCCGTGATTAGGACACTTCTCCAACAACTCCTTGAATCGATCCCAAGCTTCACTGAACGATTCATCGAAAGCTTGTTGGAATCGAAAGATTTGAGTGCGGAGATTAGAAGTTTTGGAAGGAGGATAGAAATTAATGATTCACAAACTTGGAAGCTAGATCTCCCCAAGTGTGAATTGAGTTTGGTGGTTCCTTTTCCAGCCAAGTCCGGGCTGCCCCTTTGAGGGAAAAAGGAAACAACTTTAACTTAACAACATCATACGGAACTTGATTAATCTTAATCGTTTCCGCAATATCGGTGAAGTTCCTTATGTGAGCATAAGGATCTTCGTGCTCAAGTCCGTGAAAAGAGATACTCGTGATGAGATTGAGTAACCCGTGATTGATTTCGAATTGGTTTGCTTGGATATCGGGTATCACGATGGCCCTCCTAACTCCACTGAATGGAACTTGGAGTTGTTCTTCGATCGGACGAAGATCATAAAACGGTTGAGGTCCTATCGGAGGTCCATCATTTTGTTGGTTAGCACCCACCGGCGGGTGTTCACCGTTATTGTTCATCTCCTCAACGTTTGAGAATTGAACACGGGAATTTTGTCGTAAAATCCTCTCGGGATTGGACAATGGTGAAAGAATGTTGTAAGACGAAGAACGGGTGTTCATACACCAAAAAGAAACAAAATTGAAAAATCAAAAATGAGAAATAAAATTTAGAAATCAAAATCTTTTTGTATTTTTGATTGGGAATTATTTTTGGCTTTTTTAATATATTGGAAAACAATCTTCTTTATTTTCTTTTTGTTAACCGTTAAGTCAAATGAAACCTTTTCACTTTAAAAGCTAATCGGGTAACAATTGATTTCACGATTATCTTTTGTTGTTATTCGGAATGGTTTACAACCGCCCTCCTTCAACGGAAGACGGAGGATGTTTATTAAAATGTATTAATGAAAACACTTTGTGAAAAGTGTTTTATTTATTATCTTTTTGTATTTTATATATTTTTTATTTTTTTAAAAATTTTCACAAAAAAATGAAAACTTCCGAGGAAGGATCTTCAAATCACCAACAAACGATTACAAACGACGCTCTCGTTTCAAACCCTCCCCGGCAGCGGCGCCATAATTGATGTAGATATTTTTAAGTACGTTTTTCCAAAGAAATATTCGTGAGAATATTTCTCGGGTCGTTTTCCGATGAGAGCTTGACGGCGATAGTGACGATTGTGTAAAGTGTGTGTGTGAGATGAATAGTGAAATATTTCTGAGATTTGATTATAAGAACTACAATTATGATCTAAAACGCGAGCTAAGGCAAGGGGAACAAATAATGCACATGTAAACACATAAAAGGCAAAAAGAAATGCAAATCCCGAGCTAATCCCGATATTATAAAATCTAAATGCAAATTAAAAGACTAAAATGCAAATGCAAAAAGCTAAGGGACTAAAAATGTAAATTTACAAAACTATTTTAAAAGTTTAAAAACCTAAAAATGAAAAGTAAAAATTTAGGGACTAAAAATGTAAATTTACAAACTTTAATTTATACTAAAACATTTTATTCTAAAATACAGGGACTATTTTTGTAATTTTTCAAAGTAAAATATAAAAGAAAACTATTTTAACTCTAATTACAATGAAACACAAAGTCAAGGGACTAAATTTGAAACAATTCTAAAACGTTTTTATTCTTTTTACTTCTTTAAAAACAGTTCAAAGTTCTTATTTATAAGCTTGTAAATAGGCTCAAAATTGAACCAAATGACAAACCAAAAACTGTTATAGAAAGCTTATCAACCAGAGATTACCAAAAATACAAAAGCCCTATGCCAAAGTAATTAATTGAGCACTAATTTTGGTCATGAACAGTCCAAGAAACAAGATTACAAAACAAGAACTACAACAGCAGACTTGGGACACACTTTGGAAGCAAATTTAAGTGACTAGAAGAAATTGTTACCACTATATATTGACAATACACAAACTAGGTTAGGTGAAATCTTTAAAAAAACACAAAATCACACAGATTCAACAACAATTGATCAATCAAATCACTCTATGAACTAGCAGTCCAAGGACTCAGCATATACTGACTTTAGTAAACTTTTGACTTTTTAGATGCTAACACTGTTTGACTAAAATGAATTACAATGGATTAATTCTCTCACTAGGTATTATGTAAAGCTAATTAAACTATCTCTACACCTAAACAAACACAATTACTAACAGATTCTTAAAAAAAAAATAGATTCCAAAATTCACTAAAAACAGCAGACAAGAAATTTATTGGTTATTTTGACTTTTATGTTATTTCCTACTCATTTTAAGGCTTAATTACTCTAATATATTCCTATGTGAACTATTGATGCAAAAAGAACAATAAACGATTAACTCTAACATCCAAATAAAGCTAGATCCAAACACACCTAAATAGAACTGATTCAATAGCTAAACCATATTTATGACAAAAAGTCTTGAACAGATGGTTGAATTGATTCACTAAACTGTAAATGAAGCCAAGAACACAGCAATCAATCACAATAAACTACAACTACTCAATATCACAGTTTCACATGTGAATCCTTTTCAAACAGATTTCATCTATTAATTTGCTATGAAACTGAGATAAGGACTATACTAATAATCTAACCACTGAACTAACACTATCAGCAATCAATTAAAGAGTAACAACAACACATTACAGCAACTTCTCAATAACTAGATCTCAGATCCAAAATAATGCAGATTGAACAGTAGCTAAACAAACATGCATAGACAATCTAACAAGTTTGTATACTGTTCCATTATACTGAATTAAGCTCTCATCAACAGTCCAAATCAACTTGTAACAATGAATCAAAGATTTGCTCTAGTCTAATAGAACTGAATGAACAGATCACTAAACATGAACAAACATTAGTCACATAAGCTCAAATATGAATATATCACACAAATGTGACAGTAACTACACTAAATACCACAGATCAACATCATTAAACAACCACTAACAAAGAATCAAAAACTTACTAATTATCACAGATCTATCAAACAGTATCACAGATTCATGCTCATAACTATTCTACTGATTATACTAACTCATACATAATCAAAACAAGCTAAACTAATTCTACAATCTATCAATGAACCAGAATCAAGCTAACATTAACAAATCTTATTCTATAAATTCAGTGGAATGAAAAACAAGATAAACTCACAAAGTTTATCCTCCTCAGCCACAATTGAGGAGGTTCACTTAGCTAGCCTGTCTTTAGACAGGCTGAATGCTTCCAAAACTCATTCGCTCTGTCTCTCCAAAAGCATTAAACTCCATAATCATCACAGTTGACTTTTTGGTTGACTTTTGTGGAAATGAGAGGAAAATGAAACAAAACCAGCTCACACAAGCTAAACAGCTTTATGATCTTGTTAACAGTGTTAAAAAGCTTAAATGTAAGCTGGACTTTAGTGATCAAACAACATTTTTTATTTTTTATTTATTTTTCTTAATTTTTTTGTATTTTTTATGAGATGATGTAAATGAAATCCAAATGAAACAAAAAGCTTTTACAAACGTCTCATAAGCTTTTATGAGCTTATGAGAATGAGCTTAATAACTGGAATTAAAGTTCTAAACAATTGGATTAAAACAGAATTGGAAGCACAATTTGTTAAACTAAAAATTCATTAATAAACTTGAAAAATTATAGATACATTTTGACAGCATAACGTTGCTTAAAAACTACACACCAAAACTAGCTAAACAAGGCCCTATTTATAGATGAGGAGGAGAAGGAGTGAGCAGCTTTGGATTCTCTTTGTAGAAACGTCTAGAAATCCACGCTGGCGATCCAAGCTAAGTTGTGTGCTTCTTTGAGATCATATCTGAGCCCTTTGATCATTTATCAATCATTCCCATCCAATATTCACCCTTAGATCACTGATTATGACGTGGTGTACCCAATCAACGTCTGCCACGTAGCCCATTTGTGTTTCTTTTGCTCTGACACGCTCCTGACACCTTCTAGAAACATTTAATTTGACTAATTAGCCCTTACTTGCTGTAATTTGGCCGGATGTAATTTCTAGGGTTCATACACTGGTAATTGGGGGAAAAGGGTAAAAGGTGCGTAGGTAATTTTCTATATTATTTTGATTAATGTTGACTGTTTGACCGGGTTTATGGGTGGTGGGTTGTGGATTAGATAAGGAGTGAGCTGAAAAAAATGAAACACAAAGTCAAGGGACTAAATTTGAAACAATTCTAAAACGTTTTTATTCTTTTTACTTCTTTAAAAACAGCTCAAAGTTCTTATTTAATAAGCTTGTAAATAGGCTCAAAATTGAACCAAATGACAAACCAAAAACTGTTATAGAAAGCTTATCAACCAGAGATTACCAAAAATACAAAAGCCCTATGCCAAAGTAATTAATTGAGCACTAATTTTGGTCATGAACAGTCCAAGAAACAAGATTACAAAACAAGAACTACAACAGCAGACTTGGGACACACTTTGGAAGCAAATTTAAGTGACTAGAAGAAATTGTTACCACTATATATTGACAATACACAAACTAGGTTAGGTGAAATCTCTAAAAAACACAAAATCACACAGATTCAACAACAATTGATCAATCAAATCACTCTATGAACTAGCAGTCCAAGGACTCAGCATATACTGACTTTAGTAAACTTTTGACTTTTTAGATGCTAACACTGTTTGACTAAAATGAATTACAATGGATTAATTCTCTCACTATGTATTATGTAAAGCTAATTAAACTATCTCTACACCTAAACAAACACAATTACTAACAGATTCTAAAAAAAAAAATAGATTCCAAAATTCACTAAAAACAGCAGACAAGAAATTTATTGGTTATTTTGACTTTTATGTTATTTCCTACTCATTTTAAGGCCTAATTACTCTAATATATTCCTATGTGAACTATTGATGCAAAAAGAACAATAAACGATTAACTCTAACATCCAAATAAAGCTAGATCCAAACACACCTAAATAGAACTGATTCAATAGCTAAACCATATTTATGACAAAAAGTCTTGAACAGATGGTTGAATTGATTCACTAAACTGTAAATGAAGCCAAGAACACAGCAATCAATCACAATAAACTACAACTACTCAATATCACAGTTTCACATGTGAATCCTTTTCAAACAGATTTCATCTATTAATTTGCTATGAAACTGAGATAAGGACTATACTAATAATCTAACCACTGAACTAACACTATCAGCAATCAATTAAAGAGTAACAACAACACATTACAGCAACTTCTCAATAACTAGATCTCAGATTCAAAATAATGCAGATTGAACAGTAGCTAAACAAACATGCATAGACAATCTAACAAGTTTGTATACTGTTCCATTATATTGAATTAAGCTCTCATCAACAGTCCAAATCAACTTGTAACAATGAATCAAAGATTTGCTCTAGTCTAATAGAACTGAATGAACAGATCACTAAACATGAACAAACATTAGTCACATAAGCTCAAATATGAATATATCACACAAATGTGACAGTAACTACACTAAATACCACAGATCAACATCATTAAACAACCACTAACAAAGAATCAAAAACTTACTAATTATCACCGATCTATCAAACATTATCACAGATTCATGCTCATAACTATTCTACTGATTATACTAACTCATACATAATCAAAACAAGCTAAACTAATTCTACAATCTATCAATGAACCAGAATCAAGCTAACATTAACAAATCTTATTCTATAAATTCAGTGGAATGAAAAACAAGATAAACTCACAAAGTTTATCCTCCTCAGCCACAATTGAGGAGGTTCACTTAGCTAGCCTGTCTTTAGACAGGCTGAATGCTTCCAAAACTCATTCATCACAGTTGACTTTTTAGTTGACTTTTGTGGAAATGAGAGGAAAATGAAACAAAACCAGCTCACACAAGCTAAACAGCTTTATGATCTTGTTAACAGTGTTAAAAAGCTTAAATGTAAGCTGAACTTTAGTGATCAAACAACATTTTTTATTTTTTATTTATTTTTCTTAATTTTTTTTGTATTTTTTATGAGATGATGTAAATGAAATCCAAATGAAACAAAAAGCTTTTACAAACGTCTCATAAGCTTTTATGAGCTTATGAGAATGAGCTTAATAACTGGAATTAAAGTTCTAAACAATTGGATTAAAACAGAATTGGAAGCACAATTTGTTAAACTAAAAATTCATTAATAAACTTGAAAAATTACAGATACATTTTGACAGCATAACGTTGCTTAAAAACTACACACCAAAACTAGCTAAACAAGGCCCTATTTATAGATGAGGAGGAGAAGGAGTGAGCAGCTTTGGATTCTCTTTGTAGAAACGTCTAGAAATCCACGCTGGCGATCCAAGCTAAGTTGTGTGCTTCTTTGAGATCATATCTGAGCCCTTTGATCATTTATCAATCATTCCCATCCAATATTCACCCTTAGATCACTGATTATGACGTGGTGTACCCAATTAACGTCTGCCACGTAGCCCATTTGTGTTTCTTTTGCTCTGACATGCTCCTGACACCTTCTAGAAACATTTAATTTGACTAATTAGCCCTTACTTGCTGTAATTTGGCCGGATGTAATTTCTAGGGTTCATACACTGGTAATTGGGGGAAAAGGGTAAAAGGTGCGTAGGTAATTTTCTATATTATTTTGATTAATGTTGGCTGTTTGACCGGGTTTATGGGTGGTGGGTTGTGGATTAGATAAGGAGTGGGTTGAGAGGGTATTGGGCTTCTGGATTTGTTTTGGGTTTTGGTTATTTGTTAATGGGTGTATTGGATTTAAATGTTACACATGGCAGCATAAGTTTAAGAAAAAATCACAAGGACTAATTTTGATAATTCTGAAACTTCAGGGACCATTAGTGTAATTTTTCCAAATTTCTTTCAAGGGCTATTCTTGTCATGTGTTGATTCTTTGAGGACCTTTGTTTGACATTTTAAGCTCAAATATGGAAAACGCTCCTCCGGCTCCGGCTTTTGACACTCTTTCCAATCCCGTGCTCGTTTTGTCATTTTTGTCTCGGTTTTCATCCAATTTTGCATTATCCATCCCTGCACATTCAAAAACACAAAAACAAGTATATCTTTGGCGTTTGTTAGCGTTTTTGGTCTTATTGATCTTAAATCGGTAAATAAAAGATATGTAATTTAATACATATCAAAATCCCCCAAACTAAGATATTGTCGTGTCCTCACGCAATGGGATTCAATCACGCTTTAGAGATAAATAATTTCATAGCTCTTTTTACTTAAATTTGAAAAGTAGCAAAATGTTCGAAAGAGATACGAAACCATTTATTCCCTTAAACGCCCCGTTTTACCATTTTCATTGTTCCACCATTTATTACACTTATTACTTTTGAACTTTTCACAACTTGTTCGGGTGACGGTGTATCGACTTTCATTATCTTTCAATAATGTTTAGGGTCTTTGAGTAGAAACACGATTCATAGAAAAGTGACCATACGGATAAAATTCGTCATCCTTGATTTTTCACGAGTTCCCAAACTAAGCTTATAAACGAGATCACCGTTTACTTACAAATTAGATGCCAAAACTACTCATCGTAGTTTCTTGTGTAAAAACCCCTAGCTCCCATATCTTAGTGTATCTAGAATTTTTTAAATTAAGATGAGAAATGAATTGCTTCATATTTTCTCGTTCCAATATGAGTTAGTCCGATAAAGATACCAAGAATTTCAACGCTAAGTAGTTATCGATCTTCTCTTAAGAAGGTTTGCTCGAAAAATGAGGTCCACATCAAGGATATTGGATACATACATAGACTTTGGAATTCAACGAAATAGACATAAGTTGGCGAGTACATTTCACGTGCACCTCATGCGCCCGATCTAGGATCATTCGCATGCACCTCACGCGCGACCAACTTTAGTCTTAACACTTAAGCACATAATCCATAAATCTCAACATCAATCCTTATTCTTTCTTTTGATTTTTTCACTTTTTCACTTTTTTGACTTTTCTTGATATTTTTTACTTTTCTCAATTTTTCTTTTTCTTGCCTTAGTAACTTTTCAACTCCGAACCTTCACGGTTTCAATCCAAGACCTACCGCCAACTGCTTAGGTTAGAATGTAGGATCCAAGGTCCGATCTCAATCCGAAGTCTCAAAGCACCTTAGCTCTTATGAATACCGGGCTTTAAAGGGTAGCTCCGAAACCACATACGTACAACTCAATACAACATAATACAATACAACTCAAGACAATGGCGTGTATCCTTGATGTGTACCCAATTTTTCAAGCAAAGATTCTCTTAAGAAGATAAAGAACTAAGTTTCGTCAAAACCGAAACATCTTTAATTATTTTACACAAGATATGGGGTGAAACAAGCTGATGGGAACGAAAGGCCACAAGTACCTTCGATGAGCTTTAAAGAGAACCAACTACTCCACGTATGGCATCTAACTTCTAAATAAACACTATCATTTCTCGTTCTTCGCCTTTTTAACAAATCTCAAATAATGAGATCCGCGAATACTTAGCCGATAATCAAGCCACGCATATTTAAAGTCAAATACGGAAACTTGCAAACTCTAATAAAAGAATTCGCATTTTCTAGCTTCTTATGTAAAAGACTAGCGAAAGCTCTTAAGCTGCGCATATATAAAGTTAAGTACGGGAACTTTGCAGATTCTAGAGGAAGAATTCGCGTTTTATAGCTCCTTGTGTACAAAACTAGCAAAAGCTTTTGTGATCATCATTGGTTAAGGGAACAAGCTAGGGCTCAACACGCCCGATCAAGTCAAAATATTATTTCTACTCTCGCCAACGGAAAGTCGACACGGTGTCAAAACACTTATTCGAACTTTTATTCTATTTTTCACAACTTTTCAACACTTATTCTTTTTCACAATTATTCAAAATTTTTAATTTTTGTTATTTTTTTGCGGAAAAACGAGGTTGCATGAGTAAACGACACAAATGAAAGTGCAAGTCAAATCTAATCGAAGANACGAAAGGCCACAAGTACCTTCGATGAGCTTTAAAGAGAACCAACTACTCCACGTATGGCATCTAACTTCTAAATAAACACTATCATTTCTCGTTCTTCGCCTTTTTAACAAATCTCAAATAATGAGATCCGCGAATACTTAGCCGATAATCAAGCCACGCATATTTAAAGTCAAATACGGAAACTTGCAAACTCTAATAAAAGAATTCACATTTTCTAGCTTCTTATGTAAAAGACTAGTGAAAGCTCTTAAGCTGCGCATATATAAAGTTAAGTACGGGAACTTTGCAGATTCTAGAGGAAGAATTCGCGTTTTATAGCTCCTTGTGTACAAAAATAGCAAAAGCTTTTGTGATCATCATTGGTTAAGGGAACAAGCTAGGGCTCAACACGCCCGATCAAGTCAAAATATTATTTCTACTCTCGCCAACGAAAAGTCGACACGGTGTCAAAACACTTATTCGAACTTTTATTCTATTTTTCACAACTTTTCAACACTTATTCTTTTTCACAATTATTCAAAATTTTTAATTTTTGTTATTTTTTTGCGGAAAAACGAGGTTGCATGAGTAAACGACACAAATGAAAGTGCAAGTCAAATCAAATTGAAGATTGACCCCCCCAAACTAAAACGAAACATTGTCCTCAATGTTAGAAAAGGTAAGGGTAATCCTAACAAAAATCTAAGGCCGTTTATTAATTATGCCAAAGATGTTAGTCGATAAGATTTAGGATATATTGGATTTCCATAAGCATGAAGAATGAGACTCGAGTGAAGATGAGACAAACAACGAGCACGAGAGTCATCATAATTCGGGAAATTCCTGGACAAACAACATAAACAACCACGAAACACAAGATTGGAAGAGGTCGCCCCTCCTCACGTTATTGGTTAGAAAATAGAAAGAAGATAGAATGATAAGCATGTGGTGCCTCCCACGAAGCGCTTGTTTTTGGTCACCTAGTCACAAAGCTTGACTCGATCCCCGAATTCAATTGTCCTTAGGGAAAGTTTGGAGATCCGGGACTACCATAGGTGGTATATCCCCTCCGAAGTAATGTTTGAGACGGTGACCGTTCACCTTAAAATTGGGACCATCGGGTTGAGATAACTCAATGGTGCCATAAGGGAAAACTTGGGTGATGGTAAACGGTCCGGACCAACGGGTTTTTAGCTTGCCCGAGAAAATCTTCAATCGAGAATTGAAAAGAAGGACTTGATCACCAACGTTGAAAACGCGGTTTTTGATTTTGGAATCATGAATCCTCTTTGTTTTTTCTTTGTAGATCAAAGAATTCTCGTAGGCTTGATCACGAAGTTCGGTTAACTCATTTAATTGAATTTTTCGGTGATCACCCGCAGTTTTGAGGTCAAAATTAGCATGCTTCAAGGCCCAAAATGCCTTATGCTCTAATTCAATGGGCAAGTGACAAGCCTTTCCATACACTAACTTATAAGGAGTACACCCAATGGGGGTTTTGTACGCCGTACGGAAAGCCCATAATGCATCATCCAACTTGTCGGACCAAGAAGCACGATTTCCATCAACGGTTCTTTCTAAAATTCTCTTAAGACCACGATTGGACACCTCTACTCTACCGCTCGTTTGCGGATGATACGCGGTACTAAGACGATGAGTAACTCCATATTTGGACATGACTTTAGCGAATTGATCATTACAAAAATGAGTACCACGATCACTTATGATAGCACGAGGTGTACCAAATCGGGAAAACAAGTTTTTCAAGAACTTAACCACTACTCGGGCGTCATTTGTGGGGAGCGCTTTCGCTTCAACCCATTTAGACAAATAATCGACTGCCACAAGTATGTACTTATTCCCTCGAGAAGACGGGAATGGGCCCATAAAATCAATACCCCAGACATCAAAGATTTCACAAACTTGAATAGCATTTTGCGGCATCTCATCACGTTGTGAAATTTTTCCTTGACGCTGGCATGAGTCACAAGATTTCACCAAATCTTGTGCATCTCGGTATATCGTCGGCCAATAGAAGCCGGAATCAAAAACTTTCCGAGCGGTGTAATTGGCACCATGATGTCCCCCCGTGGGTCCATTGTGGCATGCCAAAAGAATTTCATTAGCTTCCGCGCCATGAACACACCGACGGATTACTTAGTCAGCACATGTTCTAAACAAGTAAGGGTCGTCCCAAAAATAATGTTTACTATCTTTGAAAAATTTCTTCTTTTGCTGGGACGACATCCCTTTTCTTATGAAGTTCCCCGCATGGTAATTCGCAAAGTCGGCGAACCATGGGGTACTTGAGTCATTGTGTGAAATACTACCAAGTGTCTCGAGAGGAAATGATTCATTGATTTCCTTTTTCTCGAGATCACTTTGGTGGGGATTCTCAAGACGAGAGAGGTGGTCGGTGGCTAGGTTCTCCGCTCCTTTTTTGTCTCGAATTTCAACATTGAATTCTTGGAGAAGGAGAACCCATCGCATTAGTCTCGGTTTAGCATCTTGTTTATTCATTAAATACTTGAGGGCCGAATGATCCGTATACACTATGCACTTCTTCAAGAGAAGATAAGGCCGGAATTTTTCAAAAGCATAAATGACGGCCAACATCTCTTTCTCAGTAGTAGTGTAATGAGATTGAGCATTGTTCATTGTTTTGCTTGCATAGTGTATCGGTTGGAAATGCTTATTCTTTCGTTGCCCCAAGACCGCCCCGATAGCATAATCGCTAGCATCGCACATAAGCTCAAAAGGCAAGTCCCAATCGGGGGCAACTAAGATAGGAGCCTCCGTTAACTTCTTCTTGAGAATATTAAATGCATCAAGGCACTCGTTTGAGAAGATAAACGGAGCATCCTTCTCAAGGAGATGGGTCAAAGGTCGGGCAATCTTGGAAAAATCTTGAATAAAACGTCGGTAAAAGCCTGCATGACCGAGGAAACTTCTAATTCCCTTGACGGTCGTGGGATGAGGTAGCTTTGCGATCACATCGACTTTAGCTCGATCAACCTCAATCCCGGCCTTAGAGATCTTATGGCCAAGGACTATACCCTCTTTAACCATAAAGTGACACTTCTCCCAATTTAAAACCAAGTTAGTTTGTTCGCATCGTTGGAGCATTTGTTCTAAATGGGAGAGACAAGACGTAAAAGAATCACCATAAACCGAAAAATCATCCATAAAGACTTCCATTGTTTTCTCAATCAAATCATGAAAAATGGCCATCATGCACCTTTGGAATGTTCCAGGAGCATTGCATAAGCCGAATGGCATTCGTCGGTAAGCAAAGGTTCCATAAGGGCATGTAAAAGTCGTTTTCTCTTGATCCTGGGGATCAATCGGTATTTGAAAATAGCCAGAAAAACCATCAAGAAAACAATAAAACTCATTTCCCGCAAGGCGTTCGAGCATTTGATCCATAAAGGGAAGCGGGAAATGGTCTTTACGAGTTGCATCGTTAAGTTTGCGGTAATCAATACACACTCTCCAACCAGTGACGAGACGTGTTGGGATTAACTCATTATCATCATTTTTCACAACGGTAATACCACATTTCTTTGGAACACAATGGACCAGGCTAACCCATGGCCTATCAAGAGGTTAAATCACCACCAAGAGGTTAAATCTTTAAACACACTTAAACAAGAGTCAGGAAACCATATCAATTTTTAATCACCACCAAGAGATGAACCCGATAAGAAACAGTAAAAAAACAATTTTAGAAAAGATGTAGGTTTGTAACCCAAAAGCCCCATATCACATGTAACAGACTCTGACATCAAGTCACATGTATCCAATAAGACAGTGACAGCACATGACTGAGCTAAAAACCCCTTTGATTAGAAAACAACACAGCAGGGTGAATTTGGGTTTTACATTCGCCATCAAAACAACAACATTACCTGGTACATTTATTTACCCATCCTCAATAATTACTGATGTTTTATTTCATGATCTTGATTCTACTTTTGTTTATTTTGCTTATTTTCTTGCTGGGTTAATTTTAATTTTAGATAATTTTACTTTTTAGTTTCTTTAATATGCTGAATTCATTTGTCTGAATTGTCATTTCTAAAACTGCTTATTGACATTTTTTTTCTGCTTATTATGTTCTAGTTCTACTGTACATGTGAATCTATACTACTTATAATTGAGGAAGGACTCTCTCTCCAAAAAAATTCAGATGTACAAAAAATGATGCATGGTTTACAACACGTTAAAGCAAGCAATTTTCATAATTACAACAACCAAAGCATGGTGTACAAAAAAAACTAGCACAGAACGAAATTCAGACCAAAATCCTTACAATTATACATTAATTAGCATTAAAAATACCCCTACACCCAATATTACAACCATTTAAAACACAAAGCACAAGTATGTAAAGCACAATGATTTTAAGGTCAACAATCTATTCAACACATATAATTAATACACTAATTAATTCACCCCTTCACCAAAATATACAATCATTTAACCATAATGTACAAGTTAATCAAGCTACTAAGCCAAGTACTTAAAAATAAAGCCATTAGGCTCGGCACAGTGGTCGGTCGACCGGACCGGTCGCCCCTGCGCTGACCGAGTCGCCGCCACTGCAACCACAAGATCGATGAAGGTCATACGTTAATAAAGATGAATCTGTGCGGTTTTATACTTGCGTGTATGTGGAGAAGTGTGACACGTGTTTTATTTTTTTTGAAGTGAAATGGGATAGAACATAGATAGATGATTATGTTTTTTTTTTAGATATAGGGACGTATTTTGACTGTGAATGAAATAAGGTGGTGGATTAGAGCTATGGAGGTATTTATATAACCCTAAAAAAATTATGGTTTAATCAAGTGATGGGCTTTATAACTTGTTGGATTATAGTTGGACTATAAAATCCGCAAATTTGGACTAATATGGGCTGTGAAATGGGATTGATGTGCAATAACCGAATTTTTTGGTTAATAATGGGTTACGAAAGGTTACAAAGAGTGATAATTATCAACTAATGGAAGATGATACATTAATGACTTGAGCTATTTATTTTCACGCAAAAAGTAATGATTTGTTGCGCTATAATTATTGATAATATATTTATAATGTTATTTTTTGGATTTATTTGAAAACGTAATAAGCTGATACATTTTTATTGTACAAGTCTTTTTTAATATGTGGTTAGTTTATTTGGATCATTATTTTCTTGTGTTGGTATTGTGTGTATAAGTTTTTTTAAATGTTTTTGTGAAACGTGAACACTTTGGTCAAATAAAACATAATATTAAAAAACAAATTTATTGTATAACATATCTAGAGCTAATCTTACTAAAAAATGCTAAAAAATGATATATAACTATTATTGCTTAAATTTATTTTAATTTAAATTATTATTCATTTGTATGGTAATTGTTATAAAAAATAGAAAAGTGTAATCGAACAATATTTGCTCGCCACAAAATATAGTCACAGGGTACCCGCCGCCGCATCACGCGGGTACCCTGCTAGTTTTATTTTATGTATCTATATTTAAGGAAGCAGTCCCTCTATACCCTTAGGTAAGGGTGCGCGACTGTGAATCTTATAGTATTAAATTTTGAAAATTGACTAGAAAACTAAAAGACTGAATTACGACCCTAACCGCATTGAAAATTGACTAGAAAACTAAAAGACAATAAAAACCTTAAAATCTTCAAATAAAACTCTTTAGGTGGTTGTTTGTTGGACTTGCGCTTGATGCCACAAACATTGATGCACGTAAGAATTAGATGTAAAACGAACCAACCAAACATTTACACCATAAAAAAAGGAGAACAAACCATAGGAAAGACATGGAAACAGCCAAAAGATTGACCCAAACCTCAAGAGACCGAATGACCTCAAGGTCAAAATAAGTACTGCAACTGTAGGTCAGCGTAGAGGAGTTCCCGATTTAGATAGAGAACACTGAAAAGTGCCTGAGTTTGTTGGAGGCCGCTGTTGTTTAGATCATGATTTGGAAGATGAGGGCTGTAAGTTAAATAAAAACGTGCCAGTTGAAATCACTTTGGTGAAATTGATTAAAGGTTACATCATCAAACAGTTTACAATACTGATATGCATCAAACAAACAGAAAATCTATGCTCAATCTACACTTAATGTAAGAATTATGAGCAAACACGGTACTATTAAGCCAACTTTTTGATCATCATCATCATTCAAATTTTCTGCATATCATCCAATAATCCGTTTCCAAATGGCAACAACTTGAGCAGTAACTGCAGAATGCTTTACATAGAAACTTGTCAACTTGAGCCTTATTGTTCTAATTGTGGTATTATGATCCTCGTAAGTTCCGTTTAGGCCTCAAAAGATTCTCTAATAACTCTCTTGCCATGTATAATACACTACAGCCACATGAACAATACTAATAATGCTCCGTATATTCCTTGTGCTCTGCGTTGCGCTCATTGACCAAATCTTAAATGCATAATCACATTTAAAAAACAGATGATCATGTGAGCCGGCACCCATATTGTATAAAGGGAAAGTTAATATTTTATTCAGGTCCCGTTTGGCAAGTAAAACTGCTTATTATTTGCTGTTTAAAAAACTGTCACCAGTGATCGAATTCAGCCATGAATTTCTGATGCATCACTGCTTGATCAACAGTAACAGATACACTATATTTAGTCTCTAACTAATGATGTAATCTCATGTGATGCAGGTACACCATAAGCAATAAATTATGTCTAAGAAAATGATCACGAGTGGTGCTGGTATATGTTAGCTAACAAACTCAGAAGAGGTAATACCGTGTGGTACTGATATTTACATTTGCCATGGAAACAATTGCCGGAGGTGCGGTGGAGCTTGATCTGCGGTCTGAGGTAGTAGTAGCTACTAGTGAAGATGACAGCCCATCAAAAAAGCTGATTACTTTATCATCCTCAAATGTGGTGTCGTCCAACGACGACTTGTTAATCGAAATATTACTTCGATTACCTGTACTCTCAATTCTTTTGTTTAAATCCGTATCCAAACAGTGGTTATCTCTCATCACAGATGCTAGTTTCACTCTTCGCCGTTGCCAAATCCCTAAGCTAGATCCTCCTTCTGGCCTCTTTATCCAAAAACATCAATCTTCTTCTGAATATGATTTTGTGTCGTTGAATTCAGAACTTCCATCCAGAAGATATCCGCAGAAGTATCTGTTCTCTTCTCGCTTTGGTTCCGGTACTAAGTTTCAGATATTACAGTCTTGTAATGGTTTGCTATTATGCTCTATTGGTGTTAAGTGTGATAAATGTTACGTATACAATCCTTCTACCGATTTGTTTAAGATGCTTCCATCACGCCATGTTTTGGGTTCGGGTAACGCAGGGATATCCAAGATAAAAATAGCTTTTGATCCTAGGAGATCAACTTACTATAAACTCGTGTCTGCTGACTTCATACGTGATGATGATGATGATAATGAATCTGGTATGTCTGCTCTCTTACAAACTTACTCTTCGGAGACAGGCGTTTGGAGTGTATGCAATAGTCGGTTTCCTATACAAAGTTTTTTCGGTTTTGATAATGGAATATGTTGGAATAATGCTATTCATTGGCTGTATGGTGGGAAATTGCATGTTAAGTTAGATATTGTGGACCAGCCGGTTTTGACAAACTTACAAACCTGTGGATTCTTGGATGGGAAGGCGCATTTTGATTCCAAGTTATGTGAGTCCCGTGGTTGTTTGCTTCTCGTTTATAGGGAGTTTCCTGATTCGTTCTTCGATATTTATGAGATGAGGAACGAGTCTTCTGGATGGTTACTGAAGTACACTGTTAATCTTGATGACACTATGATGCGATTACCTAAAAGGTGGAGCGTTTCTTCCGGTGTTTGTTGTATTGTTTTGGAAGATAGAGAAGAGGATTCGTTTATGGTGATTAATGTTTCAGGACAAGTTCGGCAATATAAATTCATGTTTAAGACTCTAAGACAGCTCTGTAGTTTGGAATCAGTTAGATCTTCTGATAGCTTTATGTTCATTGCATCGTTCGCTAGTGTATGATTCTGCTGTCTGTTTGAGGTATGATTTTACATTGTCCTGTCACTACCATCGATTATTCACTCAAAAAAAAAAAAAATTTTTTTTTTGACAGCCTGCTGGTATCACCTATACTTGCTAGTTACTGGAATGTTATTAAAGATTCAATAAAAATTCGTTTTGGAGCTATTAAGAGCTCTAGCTACCATTGACAGAACACAGTAGCATACTTAACATATAACCTTTAAATCAACATAAGTCAGTAGTAGTGCATACTAAGAAATGCAGAAATTTTCAGTACATAAAACTTGAGTTGTTTTATCCACTCTGTCACTCTTCAAGGATTTAAATACTACCCTTAATAGTAGATTAACAGCTAAGGTCAAAAGAGAAGCTATGAATGTAGAGGTAGACTCACGTTTCTATACAGAAAAATTTAGGATGTTATTCTACGGTACTAAGCTTGCTTATTTATATGAATTGCAGGTCCTGAACATGATAGTACTTGCTGTTGAGGAATTGAAAGAGACATGGTTATGATAGAAAAGGAATGTTTATGAGAAGCTGTCAATAAGAGAGTTCTAAATTAGTAATTTGACTCGTAATGGTGATTAGATGGTTTCTTACTTTTAACTAGTTTTTTCATGTTTTAGTTTTGGTTTATGTGCGACTTGAAATAACGAGTAATTATGAGTGTGGTTCTTTAGTTACAAAACTGTTCTGATTATATTCCTGTTTTAAGCTTGTTAACATACCCCCTTGCAATGTTATTTGCTCAAACCCTGTTTGGTTGTGGGATTTTGATGAATAGGAATTGAAATACAATTTCATAAAGTGTTAGGCTTGCAAAATGTCATAATTTCATTTTCAAATGATTTCTTTTATTTCATCAATATAAGAATTTGAAAGTCCTTTCCTTTATACAAGGATTTCAGCTATTTTGAAGAAAGCCTTTTCGTTGTTTAGCTTCAGTGTGTGGTCTATGATCATTCCAGTCCGTGTGCTGGCGTGCAGGTAGTATGCCTCAAGGAATTCGGTTGTAGTCAGATTTACATACATTTGATGTAATGATTCTAGGGAACGAGTTAAGAGGGACCTTGACCAGAGTGTGATGTCGTTCCTGATGACCCATCATATGCAGCATCATACATGCTTATGTCGACCCTATGTTATAGGGGGTTGCTCTCATATGTGACATTATTGACACTTACCACGATACAAACTCTTATTCAATTGCTCAGTCTAACTTCTTTGTTTAAATAGGAAAATTTGATGAAGTTTGCTACACTATACACACTCTCACCCAAATACTTCAAAAGTGCACTTTTCGAATTTATATGCTTTTATAAAAAAAACTTCCGAAACAGCCATGTTTTTTTTTTTTTTTTTTTTTTTTCTTCTTTTCTTTTCTTTTCTTTTCTTTTCCTCTTTCTACTTTTCACACCTCCATAACCGATTAAAGCCTCAACATCTCTAATTATGTTATGTCTTATGTTTTAAAATCATACCATTCAATCATGAATACTTTCCTCTTTAATTTGAGATCGATTTCGACATGGTTTCGAGTTGTATTTTGGAAACTCGAAATTGAATCGATAACCCATGAACTTCTACAATACCTTGGCACCTTTCCACGAAGGTTGCGATATGATAGTATTTGTCAGTTTTTCTCATCCGTCATGTCTAAGTCAACTATCACGTTAGTCACTTCAATCTCGTTACACATGCGATATAGTGTAATGCTGGCGATGAACATTCAAAATTTGATGTTGTCACGTGAGTATCACGTGGCATTAAATTTCTCTCTCTATATATATATTAAACACAAATCTTACTCCCCTCAATACTTCATCCATCACTAACATTTCTATTTCTTTCATAGATACATGACACCCATGTCTTTCAACGCCAAACAATATTTTCAGCATAAGCCTTGATCATTTCACGCCGATAAATGGTCAAATCGATAGTCTTCATCCTCTTTATTTATTTTCTTGATTTTGGTTTTAGTAGAAAAGTTGACATTTATTTTCAGACGGAGGAAGTATTATTTATGGTGCACAATTTCTGTGATTTCAACATACAAATGTGCAAAATTGACATATATAAAAATCAAAATAATAGTTTTATCCTAACAAAAACTAAATTTTAACAACTAAATCAAAACAACAGTTTTATCCTAACAAAAACTATTTTTTAACAACTAAATCCTAACAAAAACTACATTTTAACAACTAAATCCTCAAGGATTTTAACAACTAAATCAAAATAAGATTAAAAGAAAGATTAATGTCCACATATAACATGTTATACCAATTGATTTTTTTTTTTTTTCTTTTCTTAAAATAGTACGTAATATACTAAAAGATGTTTGATGAAACTGACTTGGTCTAATGAACATTTTTTGCATGTACTATATATAATAGCAAGTCACAGATCGAGAAAGTCTCCAACATAATTGCACCCTAAAATATGTCGACATGTACGGTAGGAAATTTCTCAACGCCTAACAAACATACAACACTACCTTGAAGAAAGGAATGTGAGAAAAACTACTTAGAAAAGAGAATATTTGAATTGAATGAATTAGACGAACACGAAGAAGTAAACCAACAACACGCGGATTAAACACAATGGGGGAGGGAAAGAACGAAGAGTTACTCGTACCTATAATGTCTTCTTTATTCTGCATTTTTGTAGTTATTGGTGGCGTTTTCCTTGTTCTCTATTTTTTTGACCCACACGCTACTCATCCATGGTTTGCTGTCGCTGCCATAACGTTAATTGGTTCTCCTTGGATCTTTTGGTTATTGACCTATATGTACATATGCACCAAGGCTTCTGGCCGTTGGCTAATGAGTTCGAAGGGTGGACGATCTCAAGAGCCAAGGCCAGCTCTATAACCCTATGGGTGACGACTCTGGCCATGGTGCAATGAGAGAGCCAAGAATGGAGGTTACGGGAATTCCAGTAAAAGGGCTAGAAGTTTTATACAATATACATGCACCATTTTGATGCACGAACAATGCATAGATTTTGATGTTTATTGTAGATTTCAGTTGTTCTTCTTGCATCATGCGCATTGTGTCATGTAAGCGACCTAGATATATTTATGTTAATGAGAATTCTATTTACAAGTAAAAATGTTAAGAAATCAAAGAATATATGTTTGTTAAACGTTAAATAAAGAGAATGGTTAATATCAATTGATGGTTTCGGTTGATATGATGATTATGATTATAGTTTTGATAATCATGATGATGTGCATGTAATGTACTGAATTAGGTTTCTACATATTATTTGGTTAATTGTATTGCTTTGATGTTTCAAGTAGTTCTTAGCAAAAGTATTTGCTGAGATATAGTGATTATAGAGATTAATTTTTTTAAGAGTAAATTGCAAAACCGTTCATGTGGTTGGTCACATTGTAGGCACAGTTTCTACAATATGTCTGTAGGGGACTTTCTTAGTCGTTTTTAGGGTGTCCGGTTTGAAGGTATCCGTTTTTCTCAAATCAGTTCTGTCAAACTTATTGATACAAAATCAAATTAATACAGATACAATTTTGATAGATACAAACTAAACTACTTGAAGTACCAATAAACACCTTTGTTCTCCGAGCTTTCATCTGGTTCGACGTATATGCACTCCATCATGTCTCTCCACATTGCCTTTAGTATTAGAGTATCGTCATACTTGTAGTAGTCACCTATAATAGGCTTAATAGCCTCTGTAGCCTCAAATGCATGATAATGTGGAGGCATGGGGAACAAATGGTGAATCACATGATTTTGATTTGAGTTGTGGAAAGCCCAGTTCATCAACTTCCCATAGTCCCTATCGATGGTCGATAAAGCACCTCTTATCCAGTTCCATTCAGTCGAATCAAAGTGAGGAACCGATGGGTGAGTGTGGTTCAAGTAAGTCACGATGATAAAGATGCAACTAAATGCAAACAAAGGAATTCCATACAAGAAGGCCGCCATTTTTACACCTTCCGTTACAAAAAGATGGTAGAACGCATAGAGAACTGCAATGATTCCAACATCCGAGAGCACAACGTGATGAAGCTCACGCTCACGGTCGTTAAAGATACCTAAAGTATTGAATATCATGTACAAGGGATGACCAAGTGTAACCCTTATTATTAGAATGAACACATTTCCGGGTCCATTATTCATAAACTCAGAGAAAAAAGTATCGGATTTGCGTTTTGGGATGTACACCTCATCTAACTCAAGTGAGTTTGTGTGGGCATGATGGTTTCGGTGACTATACTTGAACGTAAAGTATGGCGTCAAGGTAACTGAATGGATGAACAAATCAATTGCATCATCAATCCACCGGTACTCACTAAAAGCATTATGGCCACATTCATGGCCAAGGATCCAAAATCCCATGAGAATACTTCCTTGGGCGAGCCAATATAGTGGCCATGCAACATAAGAGAGGGGTTGAGGGAGCAATGGGATGTAGTTTAATCACTACAACGTTTACCCCTTTCCCTAGCGAAAATTCGGGTCTTTCCCAAGCGACATGTCGCTTGGGATACCTTTCCCCAGTGACATGTCGCTGGGGAATGTTCGCTGGGGAAGCCTCGACAGGGATTGTTTCCCCATCGATAATCCCCGGCGACGACGTGGGTCCCACTCTTTTTTCAGTCAAAGAAGCAGTGCCACGGTGGCATTGTATCCCCAGCGACATGTCGCTGGGGAATATTCGGGTTAAGCAAAAGTGATTAGCTCGTCTAATTAAAGCAAAAGTTAATTTCTCATTTTCCCCAGCGACATGTCG
>LBNU01008587.1:185656-207269 GCA_014162995.1 Artemisia annua | reverse complement strand
TCCATATCAGAAGCTATGTTTGGCGTTGCTGTATATTCCTACTCCCTGCATCAAAGATTTAACTTACATTCAGATTACTTAAGTCAGTACCCAAAGATCCAACACGCTCAACATAGCCAACAAGCCCTGACTAAACCAGCTTTCACCGCAAACCAGTTTGCGAATCTTTCTTAGAAGGCAACCATATACTTGGCAACAGTCAACTAGGTACCCTCACCAGAAAAGAATTTTTCCAAACCACCAGTACCCTACAAACATCCCTCTAATGCCAACCTAGGGATCCTTTTATAGGCACAAGGAAAACCCTAGTCGGTTTACATAACTTGAACGACAAGTATACAATCTCTAACTATAGAATATTCTAGATTACATAATATTCTAATTCTAATAATATATTTAGTCTTTATCTTCAAGCAGTACTTTGACTTATCAACGAGCAGTACTTTGATCACTAGCAGTACTTTGACTTTCATACTTCAACAGTACTCTGAAGAACAATACTTTGATATCCAGCAGTACTTTGATCTTTTATACCCCAACACTAACATTGATATCATTCATCCAACAACAATTAATAACAAACAATCAATCAATAATCAATAGCTAGGTTTCATTACATCTAAGCAAACACAAAGATAACCTAGCCTAGCATGTTAATATAAAGACAAGCATAAGATATAATCAAACAACACGTAGACATATTGATTGATTTGAAGGAAGACTTATCTTTAATTAAGCATGGATGAAACAAGGGTGAAAAACCCTTGAAAAGTATGTGAAATTCGACCTAGGGTTTATCCCTAAAGTTACACCAAAAGTTCCTCCTCTAAAGTGCATGAAAATAGAAAAGTATATATAGATTTTACAACTTGACGGCGTCACCCTTTAGCATTTGACGCCGTCATCTCACCGCGATTAGGGTTTCATGATGGCCTAGATCCACTCTTGACGTCGTCTGGTTCTAAGGTGTTCTGGGCCGTCTCTCTTTAACTTAAAACGTGGCCACCTTGATGAATTAACACGTGAGGCCGTCACGTGTAAATGCCCAAAAATCTTTCTGGCCCGTTAAGTGCAAACTTCATATCCACATGTTCATCAAAGAGTGACGCCATCACCTTGTAATGTGTGACGCCGCCAGGTACCGTTTTCAGCATAATTTGAGACTTTGTCGTTTTCTTCACTTTTATGCTCCAAAAACGTCCAAAATGCATCCTTTCCCAGATTTCTTCTCCAAAGTACCTAAAATGACAAAAGGAACGATTTGAGGCAATATTTGACCAAATTATTACGACTTAAGGCTTAAATGACCCCCTAAAAGTGTAACACTTTTCGCCTCATCAATGTTGCACTAAGCTCATGAACCACATGTTAACAGTCTGGGTCATGGGGTCTGCAGACCAAACCATGAGGGGATGAGAAGGATAACTTTGCCAAAGTTAATCCTTCAGAGAGGGTTCAAATATAGTACTTATTGATACCCTCCAGTGAGAGGTAGTATTAACGGGAGTTGTCAAAATCCAATGGATCTATCAACTATATTCGCGTTCACTTGTGTAAAATATCACAATTGATTAGATTCATGAATTTGGTTATGTAATGATGGCAGATAGTTTACTCGTGCAACAACCAAAGAAAAAGACTTGTATTCGGTTTAAAGCATGTACCCCCTCACAGGGTTGTAAAGCATTTAAAAGTGAGGCTATGAAAACTCACAGAAAAAGAGTGTGAGGCTATGAACTCACCTGGGCTTAGGGAAATCTGATTGATGTAAAAAGTGACTCGGAAACTAGACTGCCGTACTCGCGTATCCTGGTGGTATTGTAGGTGTGGATGTATGTCAAGCTCTAATTGTTTTGTTCATGTTTCTTAAGTAATCATTATTAGAGTTTTTAGTGTTTTAGATATAACATAACACCGTTCAGGCCATCACAATTCATAAGTATAAGACTCCTCACATGAAGCTCCCTACTATTGTATTATGTTATCAACATAATACCATTTGGGCCATCATAATTCAGAAGTTAATACTCCTCACATGAAGCTCCTTACTATTGAGTCATGTAGTTATTAGAGTTTAGTTATAGCATAACACCCTTCAGGCCATCATAATTCAGAGGTCATGCAATAATCGTTTGAGGAGCCAGGGCACTTTAAATCGTAAACCCAGCAAACTCGTCAAAATGAAATATCCACATGATACCCCTCACATGAAGCTCCCTAGTATTGTGTTATGCTTCTAACTTAAAATAGATTTTGATTTTTATATTAAAATACTCTCACTTTATATCCTTATAATTTATATATTTACAAAATATACCCTGAACTTATTAATACTTATATTATTTATACTTATAACTATTTAGACTTGACACAATTAGTCACTATACTTCTATATTTTGTGAAAATGGCAGAAATGACCCTTGGACTTATAAGTTTTCTAAATTTACCATTTATACCCTTAACTTTATAACTTTTGCAAAACTAGTCCTTATAAGTTTATAACTATTTTACTTTCTATCCCAAGATTATGTAACTTTGTAAAAAGGCTCCTTATACTTATAACTTCTAAGAAATGTCAAAAATAGTCCCTAGACTTAATATTTTTAGAAAGTTACCATATATACCCCTACGCATGGAAAACTTTACAAAACTGGTCCTAATTCCATGCAATTCATATTTTTATGAAACAAAAGGGTTGCTTAGCTTATGGTTAACTAATATTAGCTTATCTAAGTTTCCTAAACTAGCTTATAGCTTATGGAAAGGTAATTTAGCACATTAAAGGCAATTTGACATTGTTTAGGGTTTTAAATTAAAACTAGCAAGTTTTAGTGATCAAGGCTTAGGCAAAGGTTGTAATGCATCCTAATACTATCTTAGTACTGTAATATAACTATTAGAAGCAAGATTAAAAGCTTACTTGACCAGCTAAGGCTTAACGTGGGGTTAACTAGGGTTTAGGGTTTTGCGATAGAAAAACAACTCGACAAGGGTTCTTGGCTTGCTTTGTTCGACTCCTAGGCCTAATATAGCTTGAACACTACTACTAGATACAGAATATTTGAGGAAAAGAAGAGAGGAGGTGTGCCTTTGAAATAGAGAGGGTGTCGAGCTATTTATAGGGTGCGTTAGGAGTTGGGAGCAAGCAAGGGAGGTCGAAGTGTCCTGAGGGGAAAGGTAGTGACTAATCTCAGCTATATGTGACTCACCTAGGCTAAGGGATGACTATTGCAAGCTAGGGTGGTGGCGTGGAGGTGTTATAGCCGTGGGGTGGTTTTGGGGTAACAAGGAGGTGACGAGCCTCCTTGTTGGCTATTTGGTAGCCACAAGGTGATAAGGAGGTGCTTGTAAGCTGCTATAGAGGGTCTAGGGTGGCTATAGGGCAGGTTAGGGTTTGTGTGGTGGTGGTTTGGTCGTGTAGTAGAGGTAGTGACAAGTAGGTGATGCACCTACTTGTGTGCTAGCTAGGGAGGTGCTAGGGTGTGTTCTAGGAGTTACTAAGGTGCTAGGCTAGGTGCTTGAGGTGCTTAGGGTAAGTTTTAGGATTAGGGTTAAGTTATGTTTAGTTTAGACCTAATTTTACTTAGTGAGAGATTAGGGTCTAGCTTAGGGTTTAGTGCCTAGATTAAGGTCCTATGAGTGCTTAGTGACTAGGATTAAGTCATAAGAAGCTTATACTAAGTGGTGGTAGCTTATGGGAAAGATTTGGGAAAGTTTAACCTAGTTTCTGGGAAGTTATAACCTAGTTACGGTTTTGTGCTTAAGAGACTTATACCTAAGCACTAAGGGGTTGTACTAGAGTCTAAGGGTGCTAAGATATCCTATTGTTCCTAAGGTAACTTATACATAAGCCTTGAACACTTCCAAACCAGTTTAGTTAAGCAATTAGGGTTTAGTAAAAAAATAGACCTAATTAGGGTTTAATTAGGGTTTATTAGGGTTTTGTGATGAGTTTAGTGTGTTAGATTGATAGATTACTTATTGTGGTGTTGTTATGATCTTATGCTTTACAGACCAGGAGTTTATAGGATGTGAATGTAGAGATATTTGGCTTGTGTGGATGCGTGAGCAGGTCTATAGAGTCATGCAAGTAGTGAATGCACATAAAAAGCAAAAATTTACCTGTGAAAAACCTGATATAGGTATTTATAGTGATGAGATTTTTGTGGGTTGTTATATTGGGAAAGTGATTAACCACACTTAGGACTTTAATCTAATTTTTTTGTTTATTTTTATTTACACCAATTTATATCCTAATTATTATCCCTACCCAACCGTATCATTATATTTGTTGTTAGCTTTCGAGCATCCGGATATTGTGATGGCTAAGTGAGAATATTAAATATATGAATAAGGTAGTGACCATCCGAGTATTAGATTAATTAACTAACGCGCTAGCGATCTAGTGTGTAACTTGGTGACCATCCGTTATGCAAATAACGTGCCATCGATCCAAGAAGTGCACTAGTGACCATCCGTTAGTTGAAGCATCGAGGACTCGCGCCAGTGATCTACTAATTTTATGCAGGAAATGTTTGAACGAAGCTAGGTTTAAACCTTAAACCTCAAAACCCTATTTACCGCTTTAGACTTGTTACTCCTTGGCTTTAGTGGTTAACATATAAGCATAATTAAGCATGCATATTAAGTGAATAAACAATTAAGCAATTAATATCACCTAAAACAACTAACTTAAGTAAAGGCACCTATGAGTGGCGAACTAGTGATGGAGCAAATGTGACAATGAAATTCTTGATTATGTTCTAGTGTGTGCCTATATGAAACAAATGTGGAGTAAAGATTGTTTCGACTCTTATGAAAGACAAGTAATCCTAAGAAACAATCTTTAGTCTCCTTGAATTAACTTTGCTCACTTTTGAATGTCATATGTAAGTATACATTGGATTATATACTTATAGATAACGAGAGTGAGACTATTATGCATGATTTGAGAGAAAAACGTTTTTATCATTATTCAACAATGAGTTTTCCTAATCGTGAGAATAATTTTGAAATGAATTGAGGTTTTTCTTGAAAGTATAATTATGCAAACAAAATATCTCAATTCTAGATTTTGTGCAAAATAGAATCCTAGACTCAGATTTGAGAAGAAGGAAGAAAACAAAGAACATTTTTATCATCAGATGGCCGGCCTCCTTAAAGTGAGGCCGGTCCCCTTAAATTTAAGGGGGCCGCCCTTATAACTTTAAGGGGTCCGCCCATCTGACAACTAAAAGTGTCCAGAATTTTGAAAATTTCAGAGAGTTTTGATCCTTCAAGAAAATTCAATCAATTTGTTCCATCATTCCTAATCCTAAACGCAAGTAGTTAAATAATTCACGCTTAAGGGGCTTAGTAAATATGTCGGCAATGTTATCTTCTGAAGCTACCTTTTCTATTGTAATGTTTCCTTTTTGTACATTATCCCTAAGGAAGTGATGACGTATTTTTATATGTTTAGTCCTAGAGTGTTGAACGGGATTCTTACTTAAATCTATAGCTCCTTTGTTATCGCACATAATAGGGATATTTTCTAACCTAATGCCATAGTCTACGAGAGCTTGTTTCATCCATAGTGCTTGTTGACATGCCTTTCCGGTGCTTACGTATTCGGCTTCGGTGGTAGAAATAGCAAGAGTGGTTTGCTTCTTCGAAAACCAAGACATTAAACAACATCCCATAAACGTGCAAATTCCGCTAGTGCTCTTTCTATCTACGTAGTCTCCCGCATGATCCGAATCCGCATAGACAAAGGTTTCTATGCCGGATCCCTTAGGATACCATAATCCTAAGTGTATAGTGCCTTTAATGTATCGGAAGATACGCTTAACCGCTTCTAGGTGAGAGGTTTTGGGATCCTCTTGAAAGCGAGCACAAAGGCAAACACTAAACATGATATCGGGTCTACCAATTGTGGAAAACTAGAAGGGGGGGGGGGTTGAATAGTTTTGCGTCTTTTTAAATTTATAAAAACTTTGGTTATGAAAACTTCGATTCCAATTTTATGTGATCTCAACTTGCAATTATAAACAACAAAGTATACTAATAAATATAATATGAAACATGCAAGTAAATAAGTAAGGAAATAAAGGTAGAAAGATAGTACCATGAGACAAAGGATTTATAGTGGTTCGGCTACGAATCTCCTCTTCGTCCTACTCCACTCCCCGAGCACCTAACTCGGGAGTTTTCTTCACTATGTCAACAAGCTCCCTTATGGCGGAGAAAACCTTACACAACTTTTGCTTACACCAATTTACGACACTAAGCTAAATGTCGGGTTCTAATTGTAGCTAGAACCAAGCTCACACCACTACACAACTTAGCAAGACTTCTACACAACTTATACACTCCACAACTTCTTCACTACTTCACACCACTTCACTACTTCACTACTTCTTCTTCTTTACACAACTTCTATACACAACTAACACACCTAGATCTACCTAATTACAAGCACACCACACCTTCACAAATGATATACACAATATACACTACTAAGGATTAATAATCTTATGATCAAAGGGTTTTGAAAGATGTTTAGAGAGGATTGGATCTGAAAATTTTAGTGCAAAAGGTGAGAAAAAATACCAGGTTTGAGGTGGTATTTATAGGCAAAGAATTCTGACAACAGGAGCGTGCCGACCCCCTTAAATGGAGGTCGGCCCCCTTAAAATTAAGGGGGCCGCCCTTTATAATTAAGGGGGCCGCCCACCTGTAACGGCCAGATTGTTTGTCTTTTTCTGGGGAAAGTTTATTTGGTGAAAAACTAACTGATTTTGGTTAAAAATTTGAATTCATATATTTAGTATGATTTAAACATTTTCCTTTATTACCAAAAGTGTTTTTCAAAAATATATAATATGTTTATATTATTTAATAAACTTTGTAATAATTAATTAAATACCCCTTTGATCATGAAATGTATTAAGCACTTGTTTATTCATACCTTAAGTGATTTAGTTGGATAAAATGATATAAACTAACTTAATACTTGTTTACGTAGTAATCTTAAGTTTAATGTTTTACATTTTCTGATCATCAAAAAATAGAGATATCGAAAAATATAAATAATGTTTTTATACATTATTTATATCAACAAAGCTGTATCTTATTACGTAAAAATTAAAATCAAACTTTTATTCAGAAAATAGATAGGCCGCTTTTTAAATTAGAATGCGCCGTATCTGTTAATTATCAAAAATCAGTTATATTTATAAAAATTAAATGCGCCGCATAAGTAGAAGCTAATGCGCCATATTTTCGTTACGTTTCAAAATACAAGATTTTTGATTCAGTAATGTGTCGTATCGATAAAAATCGATGCGTCGCTTCTATTTAATTAATTCGAAAAATGTTTTTAATTTAAAATATATAATACGCCGTATCTGTAAAAACAAATGCATCGCATGGCGTTAGGGTTTCTAAAAATTTTCTTATTAAAAACAGAATACGCCGTATCTTGGGGAAAGATGCGCCGTACTCGAATTATTAAACGCGCTGTATTTATAAAAAAATTATAACGCTATACGCCGCATCTGAAAAACAGATGCGCCGTATCGTTGTATCAGCACAATACAACGACAGCAGTATGCAGAAAACAAAGAAAAATAAAAATAAATAAAAATTACAAAAAATAAGAACACACACAAAAAAAATAGTAAATATGCATATTATACAATGAATGCAATCCAACTAATTTAAAACAAGGTTAGTGGTTAGAATCTAAAAATCTAATAAAAAGAAAAACCTAATTAAAATACTAATCAATTTAACAGATAATAACAATTCACTTCCCGGCAGCGGCGCCAAAAACTTGATGCGCGTGATGTGTCATTGCGGTTTAGCAGTACTAATGCCTACTCAAGTTTTAAATTTATATTTAGCCGACTTATCAATAACACACACACTTAACGAGCAGTGTACCCGGTCAGTATGAATATAATGGTAAGTAGAGTGTCGATCACTAAGAGTGGAACGTATTATCTAATTAACCTAATCAGTATTTTAATGTCCTAAGTTAGTTTTACAGCCTAATCTAACGAAAGGGGGGTTCAGCCTGAGAGACTAGCACAGATTGGTTATATTAAACAGTAAATTAAACTAATGGGCACGAATTAGCGAATAGCATACACGTACACACATAGATAATTAGAAGAAGAAGAAGAAGGCCTATCCTGAGAATTAAGTAGCTTATCACTTGTTTTATTGCTAGTTCTATATGAAGCGTATCGTAATCTAATCTGTCTCGTTGGATCTCATTATATCGGCGGGTAAACCCTTAATGATCATTTATGTCTATCCTATTTATCCAAAGACGTCAGCTAAATAGGCGAGGAAGAGGTATAGCAGCCCAAGCAAGACTAAGCTAGACACAGAGGTTATCAAAGCACTAATATAAGCCACAAAAAACATCATCATATAGACTTTAATTGATGGGAAAGCAATTTTAAGGGGAGCAGTATGGTGGCCACAAGCCCATCAATCATGATGAATTAAAGCGTACTATTACAATAAAACAAAACTACTTAATGAATTAAACACATGCAGGACCTTTTTACAGCTCTAATATCTTCGTTTGGGTGTATCTTGTGTTGCTTCTTCGACTGAATTCGGCTCCTTAGGGTTATGTTGCACACAAAACTCGTATATGTCTTGGGGTATTTATAGTTTCTGTCTGAGGGCTCGATGCGGCGCATTGAGTAAATAGATGCGGCGCATTGACTTAACTTCGCGTGGGGTCCAAGATTAATATATTCTGGAATATTCGTACACCGTCTTCAGATGCGGCGTATCTTGATTCTTGTATTCGGTGCATGTCCTTCAGTATCTTGGATTGTATCTGGTGAAGTCTTGATAGTGATACGCCATATGTCAGAAGTGTAATGCGGCGTATCTGGAGTAGAACGAGCTTGATCTTCTTCGTTGACCAAAATTTCATATGCGGCGCATGATAGAATTATATGCGGCGCATTCTTCAAAGTCAGGCAATGGTCTTCGAATTCATCTAAGTATGATATTGCGGCGTATCTGTTGAGATAGATACGGCGCATCTTCTGGATTTCAGTAGACTTTTGACATCTCGCTTGTTTTGCTCCATAATTAGTCCAAAATCGCCAAGTTTCACCTATTGCTTGTTTTTACCTGAGAATTACTAAAGTAAACATTAAAGTACCCATAAATAATATAGTAAAACAAGTCAAATAAATAGGATATGATGATAATAATATGTACTTATTTGAGTTCATCAAATACCTAAGATTGTATATATACGAACGACTCATGTTATTCCTCTTTATTAGTTTAAGTAAGGAAATACGGAAAAATATTTTTTTTAACTATCCTTGATCAATAATGGCACACATTATTCCTTTTTATACGTTTGACCTGCATGTACACAAGTTTAAAAATTAAAGACAGCTAAATTAACAGGGAAAAAATTATTAAACTTGAAGCAAGAGTATTAATCGATATTAATATATAATGAAAAGTTTATGTAAAACTTGTGCGTACACGAATATTATAACTATATAAGACTTAAATGTTTTACATAACTTTATAGAATGGTTTGCACAGGGTTAAAAACTAATACGGATAAAATTATTATAACAAATAAATATAAAAATGAAAACACGGGTTACTATAATATGAAAATAAATAAACTTAGTAAACTACTTATTAATAGAAGTTATAAATATTAGTCGATATTACTACAATGGTAAATTTATGTAAAACCTGGTGTCGGCATTCGATATTATCAACACTTTATTCTAAAAAAATTAAATAGTGAGATGAACATTTTTTTGGAACGGAGGAAATATAAATTTGTATAACAGTTTCACTTGATATCCTCTATAAAAGCAGTAACACCTCAATGTTTTTCTTCATTGGATCATCATCAAGTTAATATGGCCAACTTTATCTAAGTTATCTGTAGAAACTAGAAGAGGGGTTGATAGTTTCACCGTATATAATTACTTGTTAAAATATTTCGCCTCTTTTTAGGTCCGTTTATGTTTCTTTTATAAACTTGCTGATTTTACTAGTTATATGATATCTAGTTAACTAGTTGTAGAAGCATAATATAAGTAAAGTAAAAAGTAAAGGAAAGAGCACAACCAAAGAGACGCGGAGATTTATAGTGGTTCGGCGCGAAGCTCACTCTTCGTCCTACTCCACTCCCCGAGTAACATACTCGAGATTTTTCAATCACTATATCAACACACTCCTTCAGGAGGAGCAATCCGTACACAAGCTTACACCAAGTTTAACGACACTAAGCGGAATGTCGAGTTCTAATCCTAGCTAGAACCAATCTACACCAAGGCCCACGTGGCCACACGAACAAGCACTCTTGTCCCATTTCGATTGACACATGATCCAAGTCTTCACACGAACGACCACTCCCGTTCACTTGAACCTTCACCCGATTCAAGCCTTCACACACAGACTTCACTATGTCCTAATCTTCACACTAGAACTTCACTAAGTTCTACCCTTCACACTATAACACACAACTATTACAAGATCTAATCTAGATACAACACTTCTTGGACTATCACCTTTGTCCAAGTTCACCCTAACATAACTAGTCACAACTCACACACAAGTCGGATGCACAATATTACAATTTTCACAAATGAGAGAGTTGGAGGAAGAAGAGAATCGTAACACTTGTTATGTTTGTGTGTGTACTCAAATAATACTTCGATTCTTGACGACTTTGAGTGTTCTTCTCTTGCACTTTGATATAGAGGATGAGAGAATCACTTATAAACATATACCGACATGTTATAGTGATCAAAGATAGAAGAAAGAAAGAACAGAAAGTTTTTGTGCTAAGAGGGAACAGTTCAGTATTTATAGGCATCAGGAGGAATGTGGGTGGTCCCTTATATATGTGACGGTCCTTTATCACTAAAGGACCGTCAGTCCATTTAAAGGATCGTCCTGACAGACGCTCCTCTTTTTGTCCTGACGTAGTGAAAGTTTATCTAGTGAAAAACATTACTGTTTTGGACGGGAAATATGGCTGTTACAACATTTGAACTTGAATTTATTTTCTTAATAAAACATTTCTTTAAAAACACAAAAATACTTTTGTGAAAATGTTTTGTCATACATAAAAATGTAAGGTTTTGTGAAAATAAACTCTTTGATCACTTTACTAATTTCGGTATGGAGTTTGTTCATACCTGAAGTGACGTTATAGTAGATACGTGGTAGAAACGAGTTTCCTGGATTAAAAACTTATTAACCGTAATTTTAAGTAACATGTTTTTATATTTTGTGATTATCAAAACGTATGAAGACCGAATAATGCGAATAATGTTTTTGACATTATTTGTATTAACATTATCAGCATAATCAGTCCACATATCGGCCAAATTAACTATTTCACCTCTGCAATATAGGTTGTAAATAAATATTAGTAACGGCATAGAGCTAGATATATATTTATGCAAAAATAATGAACAATGTTAGGGTTACTCTTCATCTCGAATGACCAATGTCCTTCGTATTTTACGATTACCAATTGAATTCTTTGGTACTATATCACCAATACCAAAAATCGTACGAATTACATCTGCCAAGATAAATAACATGCGTTAACATACATTGTTTTACATTCAGATTTATTTAATGCGCCTAGAAGTCTACTTGAATTTAAAAAAATACATACCAACTGCATCATTCTCAGCATATGGTGGATTCACGTCCAAGATCCTTTCGAATGGTTGTGATAAGAACCCAGTTACATTGTCATCAATTTGGTCTACTATGGTGACGTTGGTATTCTTATAGAAGGAGATTTTCCAACCATGAGGCAATAGTGGCATCTTGCCACTATTTTTAGAGACTCCGAAATTTGGAAGAATATAGCATGGCCCCTCACGTAAGAGAGGCTCGTATCGCAACATCCATTCTTTTCTTATTCCAGCCTGAATTTGCCCATTCTGTGTACAACAATATTAATATCATAGTATATTTCGCGTTTTCATGATTATTGGTTTATTTTCTTGGTATGAATGTGATTTATAATTTATAATGTATTTGTTTGATAATCAAATGACATATAAAATATAAAAATTTTGTTCCTTTTTGAATTTATAATGTATTTAATAAACTACATTACAAAAAGGATACCAAGTCAAATCAGAAGCTCAACATTTTCAATAAATACTCAGGTTAGTTTAAACCATGATATAAAGTAAACGAATAATTGCAAATATATGTTGTTTAAGGAACCTGTTGATCCTGCAAAACACATTCCAAAGTTCATGTTCCTCATTCAGTTTATACGCGGGCCAAATCGATATGACTCTAGCTTCAGTACACATGTTGGCTACCATCGGATTGACATCCTTGAATAGAGTAATTGCATCATTCGTTTTCATTCATGCGAAGAAAAATAACACCCATTTCAGTTCGTGCAAACACAAATATAAGTATACAAACAAACTCATAATAGACATATATTTAAACTAACCTGACGATTTCTTAAAAGTGTTGAAATTTTTGTGTGACTGGGCATCCTTTTGGTACTGCTGTTTGGACTTCATCTTCAAGCATTTGTGTGTTATTGTGGAGTGGGTTTTGATGACTACATTTGTGTATGAATAAACACGTACTAGTTATAGGGCAAAATTAGGTTAAAAAATTTCTCCAGATCCCGCCAAATTGAAGTTAGAATGATTTTAATTTTCGAAAAACTTGTTACATATCATCCTGATTTCTTGCAACATTGTAGGAGTTTTAAATATTTGATTGAAAGTCCATGATGTTGATATAATTTCCATTTTTAAAAACTATAACTTCATTCTTATCTTCAATATCTTAGGCGAGAAATTTGGAAATTTGATTTCCATATTGATTGTGGCTTTAAATCATTCCCTCCAAGTCAACCGATTTCAAAATAATAAGGATTCTTTGTTTTAACGAATCTATATTTGATTTTGGCAAAGCTATCCCAAAAAAGATGCATGGTTCAGTGGTTGTAATGTTTATTGTTTAACAAATCAACCCGAGTTCGATTCTCACTGTATGCTTTTTATTTCGGATTTAAAATGCCTATCTGGCTTAAATTCGTGCCACGTGGCTTTAATGGTGCTTAGGTGGATTAAAATGTTGATGAGGTAGCTTTATTGGCGATGAGGTGGCTTTAATTCTTGCTAGAATTGCCATATTGCCTCCTCTAATATATATAAGTAGTTTTTTAGCAAAAGGCACAATATTAAGTTAAAAATAAATATTATTTTGGGTGTCAATTTTGCAACTTTCCCAATAGTTATTTGTTAAATGACTGTATAACATAGACTTAAAAAACACATAGGATTGTTAAAAATATATTTATAATTAAACTTGTATCAATAATTTAGACAAGTCACAAGAGTTAGATCAATAAAAGCCACCTATATACATACGGGAGGTGATTTGCACACTCCCATATTTGATTGGGACACTCCAAACAGTGCATTAAACAGTTGTACTGTAAATATAAACTGCTTTAACTGTTTGTATATTGAGTGTCCCAATCAATTTTTTGAGTATGCCAATCAATTCCCTATACATATTCGTCAATCTTCCATGTTAATTTTATCATTCTCACATGTGATTTTGACGACCCGTTAACTAATCATATGTTTTTATTGTTAAATACAAGTGTTCATTATGAACATACAATATACAATATGTGTTTAAATATTTTATCACTAACTAATCATATGTTTATAAAATTTATTCTGGAAATGTTTTAGATGGTTGTTATATGGAAGTAAACATCACTTATATGATAAGTGATTTTCAAAAGGTGAAATACTAATGTTAGAGTAATTGAAATTAGAGTAATGCAGATGCATCATTTTGTCACGTAGGCACAACAAAACATTCTTGTCTGTTAAGTCTATATTGAACTTCTGTTGATCAAACTTAAAAAACATCGCCTATTGTTGATACAAAAGTTGGGCGTTCCTTGTTTGGGTTCCTGTTCTCGTACCAATCAGATCTTAATGCTCTTGAGACCTGCGCAATAAGAAAGTAACAGACACCGTTAGGCTTATCGAGGGATTGTTTCCCCCGATTATCCTCCGGCGTGAGAGTAAGTAATCGAATTAAGGGTTGTGAAGAGTTTTGGGGTTTGTAAATCGTACCTTGGACGAGAGCTATGATGCCCTATTTATACACACGTAACCGATAAGGTTACGTGTTCCTCACTCTTTGGTGTGTCCCGCGTATCGCGGGTATTTGATATACACTCCTTAATTAGGAGATATCCTTATCAAATCTATAAATAATTATTGGGCTTGGGCCCTGTGAGCCCAAACCGTCTAAATGGTAGTTCATTTATTGTTATGGCGGCCCACATGTGGTAGGCTTAAATGTTAGTAATGTTTACTAATCGGATCCGTGACCCGAGTGTGGACTATACGTCATCATGTCCCCCCAGTCTAGTGTGCGCAGGGCAAAACCTGCGGATACTAGACTTATAGCCGTATCGAGATTATTCCCAACGCGTACGCGAGAAGGGTTCAAAAATAAACCGCCCAAAATACACGTATGATGCATCTAGTCCAAAAAAGTGCATTTTAGGTACCTCGGGAATTGGAGAGGCTATCTACGTGTTCTGTACCATTTCATCTCCCAGCCACACGATTCGCGTTAGTGGGGTACACATGTCGTTCATCTGTTGTGGATGGGATACTATATAACCACCCTCCACTTTTACTTTGATTATCACAGTAAAAAGAGAATCCTCTCCATTTTCCAAACTTCTAAATCTCCTTTGAAACCATTTTCTATATACTAGGTAATTAGCGCGTGCGCCTATTAAGAAAAATGGTTCTTCAACTTCATGATTGTACTGCTGAAATGTCCGAGGATGAGCTGACGCAGTTCACCTCGAATTATTTTATCCCGTTGGACCTGCACCCCGAGGTGCCAGGTCCAAATGACACCATCGCGAACTTCCCCGTAGGGAAGGTGGGGGTTTATACGCACTTTTTCGAGTGGGCGAATCAGCGCGTACCCATATCCGTGTTTCTGAGCGATATGCTCAACTATTACCAGCTCCACATCTCCCAGCTGCACTGTATTGGCGCTGGGAAGATTGCCAATTTTGAGATCAACTGTCGCTTGTTAGCGATAAACCCTACCCTCCATTTATTCCGCGTGTTCTATCGCACGTCGTGGTTAAATGGGTGGGTCACCTTCTCTAAGCGCATAGGTGATTTACAATGTTATACGAAGAAGGTAGATAAGCTTGGGGATTGGAGGGAGAAATTCTTTTGGATTGACGCCGCCGTCTTTCCATCTGATTTTTATTTTTACACCCGCGCCACTTTGCCAAGGGATGAGCGCCCCCCGAAACGTGGTACAACGTGGACCATGCGGCTATCCTTAATGAGAACCGCCTCCCCATCAACTCATACCCGGAAGAGTTCCTGGTGCACATGGGCATCAGTCGCAACTACTTCGAGCCTGAGACAGAGGTTCCCACATTCTTGAATGTGGATGGTTCGGGTGGGTGCTCATCCTGCATTCTTTCTGTCGTTAGTAGCGTAAGCCTTTCTTCGTTTTCCATACTTTATGTAACGTGTTTTTCTTCTGTTTTTTGCGCAAAGATGGATCTTTTTGGTGTTGTGCAGCTGGAAAAGCCACAATCCGTGGTGGTGGGAGTGCGTCCCTTGAGCGAGGGTGAGACGCCCATATTGGCCGCGACGGCAGGGCGCGTCGTGGATTTGGCTGTTCAAGAGCCTGAGGGCTCCCCTTCTGTGGTGGTAGCCACGCCAGTACAGGGTGTGGCTCCTGCAGTGGAGCAAGGACCTGAGGTTGCGCAGCCTCCTCCCAATTCTGCAAACATTGAGCAGATCATTTTGGAGGATTCTGAAGAGGAGGTGGAGGAGAGCCACCAGTTGAGGCGTAAGAGAGTGTCTGGTAGTTATGGTGAGGGGCCCTCCAAGAAGCCGCGTTCTGAGGCTGAGGAAGGCGCGTATTTCACAGATGCGCAGATGGGGGTAAGTATCCTTTTTACCTTATCGCATGATTCTGTCATTTCTTAGTTATTCCTAACTTTTGTCTCTTTGTTTCAGTGTGGATGCTGAGAAGTCTGGAGGAGACGCATCCATGACTGATGTTGAGAAGGACGTGTCCTCATCTCCTCCCCATACGTAAGTATAGTACATTTAAAGTTTCCTTCTTTCCCCTGCTTTCCCATACGCTAACGTAGATAGTTTTGTATCTTTTGTGTAGTGAGCAGCAGACGGGGGAAACTGGCGCACAAGATGGTAGTGCGTCGCCCAAGGTGAGCCCCTTTCTAGATGAGGTGGCTACACCAAGGGATATCAGGGAGGAGTCAAGACCGTTTGACTCCGTGATGGAGGAATTGGCCTCAATTACTGCGCGCCAGGTCGAGCTAGTGGCGCAAGCAAGGGCGAGCTACGCTAGTGAGAGTAGCCGCTCCTCCCAGTATGAGGAAGAGATTACCAGCCTGAAGGCGCAGTTAGCAGCTGTGCAGGCTGAGTTAGCAAGCTCTAAGGCTGAGCAGGTGAGCTCCAAAGTTGAGTTGGAGCGCGCAGAGGCATCTGCGCAGAGGTTGACAGATGGGAAGCTGTCAATGATGGTGGAGTTGGAGCAGGAGCGTGCTGCTGCCGAACGACACAAGATTGATTCCTTGTGGGCGTTGAAATACCTTCAAGGGAACCGGAACAAGCATTTTGCCAATCTTGAAGAGTTCCGCAGCGTTGTGGAGGCGGCGCTCAAGAGGCAGGAGGAGAAGCTCCGCAGGCTCAGTATTGAGTATGATGAGGAGTTGTATCCTCATATGGTGCAATCTGTGGCTGAGCTCAGGTAAATTCCGTTGCTTCTTTAATTGCTTGTTTATATACTTAGACTTTTACCATACTAACACTTGTGTTATTTTGTAGGTGGTTGATCAGTCATGGTCTTCGCTTGGCCGCCATGTGCACGCTAGAGGCTCCTGAGGTCACCACGGCCTTCGGAAAGGTGGTGGAGTGCGCTGTTGCGTATGGCAAGACTGTGGCCGCTGACAAGCTAGATGAGGCCAAGCTTTTGACTGTGCCGCTTGCCGAAGTCCCTGGATATAAGGCAAGTGCCCATGCTGAGCTCCTTGCTGCCATGGAGGAGTTGAAGAAGCTCGAGCTTCCCCACATCGTGCGATTGGAGCGTGACCAGGATCAGCCAATAAGTGTGATCATGGCAGGACTAACTCTTCCAAGGCATCTGCAGGATAATGCTGAGCAGCAGGTGGACTTCTACCTGAAGCCTGACGTGGCGCAGCTGAAGGTACCCATTTTTGCTCAGCCGTGTGATATTTTGAATCCCTTCCGTATTGAGAAGGAAATATCATTGCAAAGATCTTTAACTGCTCATGCATCCAGGGTCGCCAGGAAGAAAGGCATAAAAGGGAAGGCCCTTCTGTGCGGCATCGGCGCTGCTCATCTGCCTAGGTCGGATGGTGTGCCAGTTATGGTAGCCACTGTTTCTCCGAGTGATGCTGAGTTGCTGAAAAGCCTTAGTGATGCTAAGGAAACAGCTTTGTGTGGGAGCTCCAGCCAGCTGAGGCGTACTCGTAGTTTCTAGGCTTTTTGTATTTAGCTCTTAGCTTTTGAACGGATTTTGTATAGACTTGTCGTATATATAAAAAAGTTCTTTTGTACTTAGCCTATTTATATTTCCCAAGTGTTTATGCTTTTGAACTTGTTGTTCTTTTGTGGATGTTTGGGCGCGGTTTGTATATAACTCTTGTATCTTTGTAGTCAAGATATCTTTAAGTATCCAAGCGCGCTCACAAAATCATAGTTATGTATAGATATACAAAGTAAAGACCATATTCGTGTATGGAGTATAACTTAGGAACAAAAAAGAAATCATAGTCGTCTATGAATTTTTACAAGTATACTTGTCGTATTTTGCATATTATTTTAAGGAATCAAGTGTCTTGGTTTCCTAAGTTGTTAAACGCGCACAGTGTGCAATATTGCGCATCCATCGTGGGGTGTGCAAGGAACTTGCGTCAACGTCTTGAGCGCAAGGTGTTTAACAAGGATACGTAATCCGAAGTTGATGGGTTTGCAACCCTCTTACTCAACGAGTTGTTTAGTAGGTTAACTCATCCTTTTTACCAGCGTGGGTATTAATTAGTGCATGTACGCCATGTAGGCTAAAGGTAATGTAACCAACACATTGAAATATAAACAGTATTTAAATAACAATGCAAAGAAATTGTGTCGCGGAGTTAGCTAGAAAACGCGAATTTTTTATTAATACTTGCAAGTTTTTGTAAAGAAGAAACATTACTTATCTAGATAAGGTAAACAAAAAGAAATACATGGATCTTTATTGGGGCACTTTCTAAAGTGCGTGAATGTCCATGTTGGGCCGTAGCCTTTCCTAAAGGTAGCATCTCTTGAGATTACGAACGTTCCACGTGCGCTGTAGCTCGTGGCCATCCTTGCCGCACAACTTGTACGCTCCTTTTCCAAGTGCTTCAATGACCTCGTAAGGTCCTTCCCACTTTGGTCCTAACTTTCCAGTATCTTCTGCGCGGCTTGAGTCATTCTCGCGGTATACGAAGTCGCCTGGTCGGAATGAAGTGCTTCGTACTTTGGTGTCATAGTATCCTTTCATTCTTGACTTGGCTTTTTCCTCTCGTATTGCTGCGCGTTCACGTCGCTCTTCCAATAGATCTAAGTCTATGCGCCGCTCATCGTCGTTAGTAGTAACGTTAACTTCCGCAGTGCGGATGGTTGGCATTCCAATTTCAGCTGGTATTACAGCTTCTGTCCCATAGACAAGAGAAAAGGGAGTGTCTCCGTTGCTAACCTTGATAGTTGTTCGGTGCGCCCAGAGAACATATGGTAGTTCTTCTACCCATATTCCTTTGTGTCTGTCTAGGCGCGCTTTGATTCCTTCACCTAGGCTTCTGTTCGCGCGTTCAACCAGACCATTGGTTTGTGGGTGAGTTACTGACGCAAAGTGTTACGTGATGTTCAGTTGTTCGCACCAGTCTTTGAACGGGTTATCACGGAATTGTTTTCCGTTGTCTGAGATTATCTCTTCAGGTAAGCCAAAGCGGCATACTATGTTATCCCATACAAACCGCTTCACTTGGTTATCTGTTACCGTCGCTACTGCCTTTGCCTCAAACCACTTAGTGAAGTAATCTATTGCTACAATGAGGAATTTCACTCCTCCTGCGGCAACAGGGAAAGGTCCAGCGTTGTCAATTCCCCATTTGTAGAATGGCCATGGTGATGTGATAGGTGTTAACTCGTGCTGCGGTCGACGTGGGATTGGTCTGTGAACTTGGCAGTCGCTGCACTTGCGCACCAAATCCCGTGCGTCCCTGTGCATAGTGGGCCAGTAGTATCCTGACCTTAGGGCTCGTGCTACAACGGACCGTGGTCCTGAATGCATACTGCATGAACCAGCGTGGATCTCTCGGAGTACATAGTCTGCTTGAAGGGGTCCAACGCACCTAAGCCATGGTTGTAAGAATGAGCGCTTGTATAAGACGCCATCTCTAAGCTCAAATCGTTGCGCTGTGCGCCGTATTCGTCGAGCTTTCTTCTGTTCTTGTGGAAGTATGCCCTTGCTGATGAAGTCCACTATTGGTGTCATCCATGTAGGGCCTTCTTCTTCTATCACCGTAGATACTTCCATCTCGGAGATCGACTTGTCTTTTAAGATTTCCACCAATACCTGTTTTGACAGATGGGCAAAGCTTGTAGACACAATTTTGCTTAGCGTGTCTGCTTTCTTGTTTTCCCCTCTAGGAACTTGTTTTATAGTAAACCTGTCAAATCCTTGGATTAAGGATTTTCTTTTTTCTAGGTATTGGATCATGTTATCTTCTTTAGCCTCGTACTCGCCTGACACTTGGTTGGCCACCAGTCGGGAATCTACGTTTGCTTCTAGGTTGCGTACACCCATTCGTGTTGCAATGCGTAGTCCTGCGATTAGGGCTTCATATTCTGCCTCGTTGTTCGTGGCGGTGAATTCAAAGCGCAAGGCGTACGTGAATTCCATTCCTTCTGGATTGGTGAGAATAAGGCATGCGCCTGAACCATCTACGCATGAAGATCCGTCCGTAAACATGATCCATGGTTCTTTCAATTCCACCTTGGGTGGTTGAGTTATGTCGTCGGCGTCTGGCTTTTCAATGATGAAGTCTGCGAGTATCTGTCCTTTGACCGTGGTGCATGGCCTATAGGAGATGTTATGTTCACCTAGCAGTACGCTCCACTTCTGCAATCGTCCCGATGCATCGGGCTTGGATATCACTTGCTTGATGGGTTGGTCTGTGATCACCACTATGGGGTGCGCCTGAAAGTATCTGCGCAGCCTCTTGGCTGCAAATACTAGCGCCAGTACTAGCTTTTCCATCAGGCTGTAGTTGATCTCCGTTTTCTTAAGCGCCTTGCTTACAAAGTACACAGGTGTTTGTATTGAGTTCCCATCCGTCAATAGTACTGCGCTTACTGCCCCATGAGTCCCGGATAAGTACATTATCAACTCCTCCCCTGGTCGGGGTGCGACTAACTTGGGAAGCGCTGCTATTGTTTGCTTGAGTTGCTGAAACGCTTCCTCCGCTTCGGTAGTCCAGCGAAAGTCTCCCTTTTTTGTACACTTCTTTAGTGTTTTAAAGAGTGGTAGGGATTTTTCCGCTGACTTGGATAGGAATCTGTTTAGACCGGCTAGCTTTCCATTCAGGGATTGGACTTCCTTTAACGTACGTGGTGAAGGAAGTTGAATGACTGCTTCCGTCTTCTCTGGGCATGGTTTAATGCCATCCGGTACTATAAAGTACCCTAAGAACATGCCTTCTGTAGCGCCAAAAGTACACTTCTTAGGGTTCAACTTCATGTTGATTTTTCGTAGTGTTTTGAATGTTTCTTCAATGTCTCGCACTACTTCTTCTTCAGTATGGCTCTTAATGACTAGATCATCAACGTAGACCTCTAGGTTGCAACCCACTTGTTTCTCAAATGCACTATCCACCAAGCGCTGGTAGGTGGCACTTGCATTCTTTAGTCCAAAAGGCATCTTTGTGTAACAATAGACACCTTGGCTTGTATGGAAAGCTGTCTTTTCCTCATCCTCCTTAGCCATTTGGATTTGGTGGTACCCTTTGTATGCTTCCAAGAAGCATTTGAAGGGGTGATCGGGGTAGAACCAAGCGGTGAAGCTTGTTAACCACGGGTCGTAGTCCCAACGAGGGTTGAAATTGATCTTGTCACTCGAGTCGTGAGTTATGTGAAGTGAATGGGTTCAAAAGATGTGATTTGGATTTAGCTATACTACGAAACTTGTTTAAAACTTAAAAGAAATAAAGTACTAGAATGAAAGAAATAAGTTGAACGATAAAAGAAAACATAAGTTGAATAAAACGTAAAGAAAATGAAATAAGAAAGAAAGAAAGATTAAGTAAAGAGAAGAAATGAAAATGAAATACGAAATGTAAAATGTTTTTGGTTTTTAACTTTGATAAATGAAAGAAAAGAAAACGTTTAAAAGAAAACAAAAGAAGTGAAAATAAAAATAAACTAAGTTAAAAGATTTAAAAGAAAATTCGACAGAGTAACGGTAAGAAATG
>LBNU01008587.1:153866-183841 GCA_014162995.1 Artemisia annua | reverse complement strand
AGAGGAAATGAGTCATCAATATCCTTTTTCTCGAGCTCGCCTTGGTGAGGATTTTCAAGACGGGACAAATGGTCAGCAGCTAGGTTCTCTGAGCCTTTTTTATCTCTAATTTCAACTTTAAACTCTTGTAAAAGGAGAACCCAGCGCATAAGTCTTGGTTTGGCATCAGGCTTGGTCATCAAATATTTTAAGGCTGAATTGTCCGTATACACTATGCATTTCTTTAAAAGCAGATATGGTCGAAATTTTTCAAAAGCATAAATGACTGCCAACATCTCTTTTTCAGTTGTGGTGTAATAAAACTGAGCACTGTTCATGGTTTTGCTTGCATAGTGTATAGGTCGAAAATATTTGTCCTTTCGTTGCCCCATGACTGCCCCAATTGCACAATCACTAGCATCACACATTAATTCAAAGGGCAAATCCCAATCGGGGGCAACTAAAATAGGAGCCTCCGTCAACTTCTTTTTAAGGGTATTAAATGCTTCAATGCACTCATTGGTGAAGATGAACGGGGCTTCCTTTTCTAAAAGGTGAGTCAATGGTCGGGCTATTTTGGAAAAGTCTTGTATGAAACGTCTATAAAAGCCAGCACGACCGAGGAAACTTCGAATTCCCTTGACGGTCGTGGGATGAGGTAATTTTGCGATGACATCGACTTTGGCTCGGTCGACCTCAATCCCGGCTTTACAGATTTTATGGCCGAGGACTATACCCTCTTTAACCATAAAGTGACATTTCTCCCAATTCAGAACTAGGGTAGTGTCTTCACACCTTTGGAGCATTTGTTCTAAATGGGAGAGACAAGACGAAAATGAATTACCATACACCGAAAAATCATCCATAAAAACCTCCATTGTCTTCCCGATCATGTTTTGAAAAATGGCAGTCATACATCTCTGGAATGTGCCTGGGGCATTGCATAAGCCAAAGGGCATACGTTTATAGGCAAATGTTCCGTATGGACAAGCAAAAGTGGTTCTCTCTTGATCGGGAGGATCAATGGGAATTTGAAAATAGCCAGAAAAACCATCAAGAAAACAATAAAACTCATTTCCTGCAAGTCGTTCAATCATTTGATCCATGAAAGGAAGTGGAAAATGGTCTTTTCGAGTTGCTTCATTGATCTTTCGATAGTCGATGCACACTCTCCAACCGGTTACGAGACGTGTGGGAATAAGCTCATCATCATCATTCGTAACGACAGTCATACCACCCTTCTTTGGCACACAATGGACCGGGCTAACCCATGAGCTATCGGAAATTGGGTAAATCATTCCAGCGTCGAGTAATTTGATTACTTCATTCTTGATTACATCATGGATTTTTGGTTTAACTCGTCTTTGTTGTTGGATGGACGGCTTAGCATCGTTTTCAAGTAAAATCTTGTGGGTGCAAAAACGAGGGTCTATGCCCTTGATGTCGGAAATACGCCAAGCGATGGCATCTTTGTGTTTCTTAAGCATGTCAACGAGACGTTTCTTCTCCTCATCTTGTAGGTGTTTGGAAATGATGACGGGAAGTTTATCGGTTCCTTCCAAGAAGGCATACTCAAGATGAGGAGGCAATTCTTTAAGCTCAAGTTTTGGAAGTTTTTCTTCAGATGGTTCGACCTGTTTGACTTCTTCAACAACAAGTTCCTTTGGAGGGAGAGGTGAAAAAGGATCTTCATTCAAAAGTTGTTCAAGCAAAAGAATGTCTCCCTCCGGATCATAATAAGAATCATCATCATCGCCAACGAATGAAGATGTATCAACGGATAAAAATTCATCGACTTCTTCCAAGAGGAGGAAATCACCTCCTTCAAATGGAGTGAAGAAAGGGGAAGAGTCGGCAATTATGGGTTGAGAGGTAAGTGAAGAATCATCAATAGAGGGTGAAGGGGTAGAATTATTTGAAGGGGTGGAGGAAGAAGAAGTGGGATTGCCACTTTAAAATCCAAGTATCTCTTAGGAATACTCTTCAGAAAGTTCATCAACTTCATCAATGATATCGATTTTGCTTATGGTCATGGGCTCGTCGGTGGAAGAATATCTTGCTGTTTGATCCAAATTAAACGTAACGGCTTCGTGATCATCTCGCAAGGTAATCTCTTCATCGTACACATCAATCAAAGCACGGCCCGTCTTTAGGAAACCTCGTCCGAGAATGAGAGGAACCCTTGGATCGGGATCAAAATCGACGACAACAAAATCAGCCGGAAAGTGAAATTTTCCCACATTGACGATGACATCTTCGGCTATGCCTTTAGGACGGGAGGTAGAACGGTCGGCAAGCTCGAGTGTCATGCGTGTCGGAGTCAAAGGGGGTAACGACAACTTCTGCCAGACGGAAAACGGCATAAGGCTAATGCTAGCACCTAAATCGGCTAAGGCGAAACATTGAACCATTCCGGGAAAATTGCATGGAATTAAGAACTTGCCGGGGTCTTCAAGCTTTTCGGGAAGCTTTTTAAGGAGCACTGCCGAGCAATTCGCATTCAAAGGTGTAGTCGACATTTCATACAATTTATCCTTATTATTCAACAAGTTTTTAAGCATTGACGAAAACTTTGGCATTAACACAACAGCATCAGCGAGACTCAAATCAAAGCAAATGTCTTGAAACATCTTAAAGAACTTTTCCTTCATTATGTCATTTTTATCTTGGCGTTTTTGCTCATTAAGACGAAAAGGATATGGAAGACTTGTTTTAACTGGTTCATCTTGTTCAAAAATAATTTTCTCTTTTCCTTTTGAAACATTAGCATTTTCATTTGTCGGTTGAACCACCGGAGGTTGGATAGTTTCGGTCCTTCCTTGGTGAATAGGAATTCTCGTATCCGTTGTCACCTCGGTTGCACGGTCCACTACCTTTGAAGGAGGAGTATAAGAGGTAGTTGGAACCGTTGGCTCTTTGTAAGAAACGCCACTGCGTGTTGTGATCGCCTTGACATCGCCCCTCGGGTTAGCGATCGTGTTGCTAGGTAAAGAAGTGGTACCCGAACTCGAGGGTCGATCATTTAAACGCTTGTTTAATTCAGCCATTTGATTAATCAATACATGATTCATTTCATCTTGTTTTTTAATTTGTGCCTGCTGACTTTGCAAAATGGTTTGGTTGTTTTGATTTTGATGAAGTAATTCTGCCAACAACTCATCTGTGTTCGATTGATTTTGCACAACACCTTGATTTTGGTTAAAAGTTTGCCCACGGGCATTGTTATTGAAACCATGACCTTGATTTTGAAAATTACCAAAATTAGCTCCTTGATTTCCAAAATTACCATGATTACTTTGAAAATTCTTGTTTTGATTAAATCCTTGATTTTGATTTTGAAAACCTTGATATGCACGATTCTGATTTTGATTGACTAGATTACCATGACTTTGCACATTATGGTTTGGTGGCGGATTATTAAAACCTGGTGGTGGTCCAAGAAAGTTGGTGGAACGGTAGCTGAGGAGATTGCGGTCTCCTTGGGGTTGGTATCGGTTACCACCCATGTTAGCAGCGTACACGTGCTCGTTTTGGACGTTACAAGTTGTTGGACATTCGTAATATGAATGGGGACCACCACAAGTTTCGCAACTTNAAAATTAGCTCCTTGATTTCCAAAATTACCATGATTACTTTGAAAATTCTTGTTTTGATTAAATCCTTGATTTTGATTTTGAAAACCTTGATATGCACGATTTTGATTTTGATTGACTTGATTACCATGACTTTGCACATTTTGGTTTGGTGGCGGATTATTAAAACCTGGTGGTGGTCCAAGAAAGTTGGTGGAACGGTAGCTGAGGAGATTGCGGTCTCCTTGGGGTTGGTATCGGTTACCACCCATGTTAGCAGCGTACACGTGCTCGTTTTGGACGTTACAAGTTGTTGGACATTCGTAATATGAATGGGGACCACCACAAGTTTCGCAACTTGGGTTAACTGCATTGACGGTTTGAGACGGCTGTTCTTTGTTTTGAATAAAAAGTCCCATTTGTTTTGTAAGAGCAGCAATAGCATCAGAGTTTTGTTTGTTAGACTCAATAACTTGAGACAAAAAATCGTCGTTAGACTTGTTACTAGCACTTGACACTTGTGTTTTGCTTCGTGAAGTTCGCACTCTAGCTTTGTTTTCAATGATCGTGAATGCATCTTGAGTGTTTCGAGATAACAAATTACCACCAGCAGCAGAATTGAGCGAATCTTGATCAGCGGGATTCAAACCATTATAGAACGTATCGATTTGATGCAATTCAGAAAACCCGTGATTCTGACACTTTTCAAGTAATTCTTTGAATCGATCCCAAGCCTCGCTGAATGATTCATCGAAAGCTTGTTGGAAACGAAAGATTTGAGTACGAAGATTTGAAGTTTTTGAAGGCGGACAGAAATGGTTAAGGAACTTGCTAGCCAAATCATCCCAAGTATGAATCGAATTGGGGGGTTCTTTGTCTAGCCAAGTACGAGCAGCTCCTTTAAGAGAAAAGGGAAACAATTTCATTTTGACAACATTATAAGGAACTTGGTTGATCTTAATTGTTTCAGCAATGTCGGTTATGTTTCGGATGTGAACATGAGGATCTTCGTGATCAAAACCATGAAAGGATATACCCGAAATGAGATTGAGTAATCCATGATTGATTTCAAAATGATTTGCTTGAATATCGGGAATAACAATGGCTCTCCTGACTCCTTGGAAAGGCGATTGGAGTTGCTCCTCCATTGGATGTAAATCATGAAGAGGTTGGTTACCACCCACCGGCGGGTGTTCACCGTTGTTGTTGTTGTTATTCATCTCGGTGATGATATCTTGAGGATCACGTAACTCGGGTACGTTCCTTTGCTTTCGTCTACGACGACTGCGGTTAGAAGGCACTATAGAAGAAGAAGAAGAAGAAGACTCGTTCAAGTTAGACTTAGAACGAGTGATCATACCAATCAAAACAAAAACAAAGTGAAAAACAAAGTAGAAAGGAAAATATTTTTGGTTTTTATAAGGTTATAAAAGAAAAGAGAAAATATTTTTGGCTTTTATAGGTTTTATAATTTTTAGTTGTTTTTATGTTTAAGAAAAGCGTTAACTTCTAAAAGAAGGTTCTTCAAATCACAAGTCTCGAACGACGAACGACTTAATCTTAATCAACCGCTCCCCGGCAGCGGCGCCAAAAAGTGATCGGGGTAGAACCAAGCGGTGAAGCTTGTTAACCACGGGTCGTAGTCCCAACGAGGGTTGAAATTGATCTTGTCACTCGAGTCGTGAGTTATGTGAAGTGAATGGGTTCAAAAGATGTGATTTGGATTTAGCTATACTACGAAACTTGTTTAAAACTTAAAAGAAATAAAGTACTAGAATGAAAGAAATAAGTTGAACGATAAAAGAAAACATAAGTTGAATAAAACGTAAAGAAAATGAAATAAGAAAGAAAGAAAGATTAAGTAAAGAGAAGAAATGAAAATGAAATACGAAATGTAAAATGTTTTCGGTTTTTAACTTTGATAAATGAAAGAAAAGAAAAGAAAACGTTTAAAAGAAAATAAAAGAAGTGAAAATAAAAATAAACTAAGTTAAAAGATTTAAAAGAAAATTCGACAGAGTAACGGTAAGAAATGAATAAAAATAAACTCCACTCGATAAACGATGGAGTGCAAATAAGCCTAGCTCGGCTTTAGAAGTAAACAGTACACGACACAAAAGAAAAACTAAGACTTGACACAAAATGAAAACCAAACTCGCTATTATATTGAAAACCAAACTCACAAAGTTGTAAAACAATACTCGCTAGAACTGAATTGATACTCGCTAGAATTTGGGTACCATACTCGCTAACTTAAACTACAAACTCGCTAGGTACAAAAAATGAAACTCGCTAGACACATACAAACCATACTCGCTAACCTATGACCATACTCGCTAACCTATGTGAACCAAACTCGCTATAAAAATTTGATACTCGCTACAAAAGAAAAAGCACCAAACTCGCTGGGAACAATGTGATACTCGCTAGCCAAGTTTTCAAACTCGCTAGCCAAAAAGCATACTCGCTGGGTTCAAACACATACTCGCTAGACCCTAAAATCATACTCTCTAAACCCTAAGTTTCATACTCGCTAGACCCCAAACTATACTTGCTATTTTTAGTTTTAAAGGAACGAAATTATTTTTACGTGAAACTTTTAATGAAAACTTATTAGAAACTTATTTAGACTCAATATTAAGCAAAACAAACAACCAAAATAAGCTAAAGAAGCTCAACGAATTCAAAATAAGCTAAACATATTTCTAGGGCTTGTAACTAAAAAGCTAGTTTAAACACAAAAGAAAGATTGAAAAGCCAAAATAACGATTTGCAAACTCTTAAATAAGCTAAAGTAAAACGTAATATAAGCTTTTACAAGCTAGCAAATCCCAAATAAGCTCAAGTCATATTCATTAGGCACGAAAATTTCTTTTCATGCAAAGGTGGTGCAAGACTTATATGAGCTTATTGTGATCAAAATAGAAGTAAAGAAGCTTGAATAAGATGAAAAGCAATAAAAGAAAGATTGAAATAAGCTAGGAAATAAGCAAAATAAGAAGATTAAGACATAAAGTTAAAAGCTTGCATTAAGAAAACATTACACTACAACTTGAAAGAAAACTAGAAAACTAATGCTAAACTAACTAGACTAACTCCTCTAAAATGAAGCCTAAGGGGGTTATTTAAGGTTTCCATGGTGGATTCCTTTTACATCTAGCCCCCTTAACTCTATTTGTTCATGAAAGTAACACATAAACTTTCATTACACTACTAAACGGCTTCTAAAAAGTAAACTTTAGTCCTTGTAATCTTGAGGAATATGTTAACGAGTCTTCAAAAAGTCTTCAATGATATAAGAGTGACCACTTGCTCGAGTTTGGGAAGCTTATACATGATAATCATCTTTAATCTTCGATTAAGTATCTCTTTCATATTCACGAGCCTTTAAGTAATGAAAACATCGTCACGGGCTTTACTTGAGTAAATTTCATCTTGGCCTCGGCTTCTTGACTCTTTTCAAATCGCGGTGCTCGTTTTGGGATTTTAGGTTGCTTTTCATGATGTTTTTGCAATATCCTTACCTGCACAGTCATAAACACAAAAACACTATATCTTTGGCTTTGAACGTTAGTTTTTGGTCTATAATAGTCTAATAATGGTGAATAAAAGATATGTGAATAAGCACATATCAAGGGTATCCACATAAGGATTCCACTTTCCAATCTATTTCTGGCAGTGGGTAGCAATCCTGAGGACATGCTTTGTTGAGGTCTGTGAAGTCTACGCACATTCGCCAACTGCCATCGCTCTTTTTAACCATGACTGGATTAGATAGCCAGTCATGGTAGTAGACTTCTCGCATAATGCCTGCATCCACAAGCTTGTGTACTTCTTCCAAGATGGCTTTCGCGCGCTCTGGAGCTTGGCCACGCTTATTCTGCCTTATTGGTGGGTATCCTTGTCGGATTTGTAGCTTGTGTTCTGAGATTGACCGAGGTACGCCAGTCATGTGTTTCGGCTGCCATGCGAAGACATCTAGATTTTTCTATAGAAGTACGCACACAGCTGCTTTCCCTTTATCCGACAGCGAACCTCCAATTGACACCTGTTGTTTAGGGTAATCAGGGTGTATTGCCACTTTTAAGTTTGATATCTTGGCTGCGCCATGTTCTGGAGTGTACGTTGCCTCACATGTAACTGTATTACATTCCTCGGGAGGCATAGCGTTGTTGTAAAGGGTGCCAATGCCGCCTTCCACTGGGAACTTTAGCATTCCATGTGCTGTGGATGGTACTGCGCGGAGGGCTGATATTCCTGATCTTCTGATGATGCCATTATATGGCGAGGGAGATCTAATCACCATAAAGTTCATCCATGCTTTTGTGGAGTGCTCCTTGTTTCCGACCGTGACTAGCAGCCGTAGTTGTCCTATTGGCCATATTTTTTCTCCTGTGAAGCCTATTAACGATGATGCGGCGGGGATCAATTGGCTTTGTATCTCCGGTCGTAGTCTCTTGAAACAATGTTCGTACATTATTTTCGCGGATGCTCCTCCATCAACGTACATGCGGTGGATATTATGACCCCCCGCATATATTTCAATGGTGAGTGGCTCCGCCACTGCGTTGTCCGCAGTCAACTTTGGGAAAGAAATTTCATCATTAAGAGAGAACCTCTGGCTGACCTTTTGCTTTACTTTGCGCTGCCATGATTGTATCATGTAAATTGTGTCTGCCTTGTCTTTAGGTGGTTCTTTATTATCTCCGGTTTTTTGCTTATCCTTCCCTTCTTTAATGTTCTTGACTAAGTGGTCCATCTTGCCCTCTTTTACTAATTTATCAATTAGTTGGCGTAGCTGGACGCACTCATTCGTTGTGTAGCCTTTCTGTCCATGATAGTCGCAGTACCCATTCCCTGTGCGCTTTCCTTCTGGAGTGCGCACTGGTGGGGGTTTAGGAAAATTTGCTCCCTCTGTTGCGAATATCTCTCTAGGAGTTTTTGTTAACGGGGTATACTTGTCGTTCCCCCGTGCGCCTCCATCATTGCGATAGCCCTTGTTACGATTGCCGCCATGGTCATTGGATTGTCTCCTTGACTGTTCTTGCGGTCTGTAGTTCGAGTATCCTTTCTTGCTATCCGCGATGGCGGCTTCTCCTCGAATGAAAGACCTTGTGCGCTTCATTAGTTCGTCGAAGGTTTGGGGAACTTTATCATTTAATTTTTTGATAAGGTCTTGGTTGTTAATCCCATTAATGAATCCTGAAATTTTAAGTATTTCAGGACACGCCTTGACGTGTATGCATTCGTCTTTGAAGCGCTCCATGAAGGCGCTCGTGGATTCCCCTTGGTGCTGTTTAATTCTGGCCAATTCTACCGGGTCCTTAGCGCACTTCTTTCTTTGTGTGAAGTTCAAGCGGAATGCTTTCCGCAACTCTTCATACCCCTTCATACTTCTTCGTGGAAGTTTGCTAAACCAAGTTCGCGCATTCCCCACCAATGTGGAATTAAACATATGGCACCACACAAGTTGTGGCCAATTTTCGATGCCAGCAGCGGATTCGAAAATTTTTAGGTGATCATCAGGGTCACCCGTTCCGTCATATGTTTTAACATTGGAAGGCATGCGCCTTTTCTTGTTGTCCGAATAATCGCTGATGCGCTTTGAGAACGCATCAACCTTTTGGCGACGCCAAGGAAGGGATATGTCCTCGTCCTCTTCCTCGCGACGTCTTCCTCTGGACTTCCAGTGTCCCGTTTCTTTATCCTCGTTGTCCGAGGAGCTGCTCGAGGAAGAATCGCTTCTTTTACGGCGCTTCCGCCGTTTTTCATCGGAGTCCGAGCTAGAGGGGCTTTCACTTGGGAAAAATCGTCTCCCTGGTTTGTCATAAACTCTTCTGTTTCCAGATCTAGAAGAGCCTTCGCTTGGTGAGCGCCGTGGTCCGAGTCTATCGTGGACTCTGCGACTACCTAGCCTAGAGTGGACGTTAGTGCGTCGCTCATTACCCTCGTATTCCTCCGAGTACTGCGAATTAGATGTTGTACCAAGCCTAGAGTGGACATCGGTGCGCCTCTCGTTATGCTCGCGCTCTAGGTAGCGCGGTAGGGATGTTCCATTGAAGTCAAGCCGAGTGTGTAAGTTCTGGCTCAGCCTTCTTCTTGCCTCCTCTTGTAGGAGATTGGTCAACGTTTCGTAACTTTTGGATACGAAATTTTTTAACGTTGACTCCTGAATATCTTCTCCCAGCGCAACGATATTTTCTTCCAAAGCAGTCCCCTTATCTCGGTTAGGCGCGCCTGGCGGCACAGTGTTGTTCACTGTGGGTATCGTTTGATGGGGAGTGTTGAAGAGGTTTCGCTAGAGATCATCAGTGTTTGGGACCACCGTGGTGGTTTGAGTCGTTTCTGCGGGTAACTCTACCGTTGGAAGAATAGGGGGTAGTCCCGGTTCCTGGTGACTAGGCGCACTGGTTGTTCCAGTGGTTTTCCTGGAGGTTAAGTCCTGATAGTTCTTCCTCTGGGGGTCACCACGTGTCTTATCCAACAGCGGAGTCCGCTGATTTAGGTTTTTATGCTTTGTCATCCTAGTTCTTAGTGTAGGGTCCCACGGATGGCGCCACTTGTTGATACAAAAGTTGGGCGTTCCTTGTTTGGGTTCCTGTTCTCGTACCAATCACATCTTAATACTCTTGAGACCTGCGCACTAAGAAAGTAACAGACACCGTTAGGCTTATCGAGGGATTGTTTCCCCCGATTATCCTCCGGTGTGAGAGTAAGTAATCGAATTAAGGGTTGTGAAGAGTTTTAGGGTTTGTAAATCGTACCTTGGACGAGAACTATGATGCCCTATTTATACACACGTAACCGATAAGGTTACGTGTTCCTCAGTCTTCGGTGTGTCCCGCGTATCGCGGGTATTTGATATACACTCCATAATTAGGAGATATCCTTATCAAATCTATAAATAATTATTGGGCTTCGGCCCTGTGAGCCCAAACCGTCTAAATGGTAGTCCATTTATTGTTATGGCGGCCCACACGTGGTGGGCTTAAATGTTAGTAATGTTTACTAACGGATCCGTGACCCGAGTGTGGACTATACGTCATCACCTATGTAAACAAATAAGTATAAAAATGTAAGTTTCAATTTCGTTAATAAAAAGAAGGGTGAAATAAATAAACTTTTTTTTTAATTTAATTAAGTTATAAAACTTATCATTTTCTTTATTTCTTAATTAATAACTTTTAAAATTTAACAAAAACCCATTATACTTTATACCTTCTAAACTTTTTTTTTAATAAAAAATACAGCTTATTTTTTGCTTTTATTTATAAATATTATTATCATTATGCATTAACTTAATGTATATGCACGAGATTATAACTATCAAATGACAACACAAGTTATTGTGATATTTAAATGTATACCTAAGATTGTATATATACGAATGACCAATTTTATTCCTGTTATGTTTTTAGTCTTCATATTAGCTTATAAATAAGTCTAGGGGTTAGAGTGTTAAGCTTAAACTAATCTTAGTCAAGTAGGAGTCGGTTTGGTTGGCTTGTGTCCCAAGCCCAACCCGTTTTTCCTTTTTGCCTATTTTTCACAACCGACTTATTGTCCATGTATGAGTCGGTTTTCCTCCCCCTCATCTCTATAAAAGGAGGTGAGGGGGGAAGGGGTTTGTATGTCATTCTTTCAATACTAATCTAACAATCGATTAGGGTACTTACTTGTGTATTGCTCGTTCTTTACTTTCTGTCGATATAAGCTACGAGTGTGTCAACTTCGAGATTGAAGTAATCCGTGCTGTGGAAAACTATAAGGGGGGTTGAATAGTTTTACGTCTTTAATTTCTTATGAAAAACTTTGTTTTTACATTTTGTTTACTTTAAAAATTGTAGATTCGATTATTATGTGAATTCAGGTCTTGCACAATATAAATAATTATAACTAAATACTAAAGCAACAATAATGTAAGTAAAGTAATAAGTAAGAGATGGAAAGATCGAACCGCGAGACAAGAGATTTATAGTGGTTCGGCTACAAGGACACCTTCCTCGCCCTACTCCACTCCCCGAGCACCTAACTCGAGAGTTTTCTTCGTTGTTGGGTTTTAGGATTCTACTTCTGTGAATTTGTCTAAGTATCAAACTGCTGCTGTATACTGAATCTGCTGCTAGTGTAAAGAATCTGCTGCTGGGATGAATCTGCTGCTGAAAGGTTACAAGACTATGCTGCTCAATGATAAGAATGTAAATGTTTCTTGTAATTATAGTAATGATTCTGTATATATTCTATATGTTTAGAATATCTTTTTTTTGTGTAAGAAGTTATTGTAAAACCGTGTAGGGTTCCTTGTCTATAAAAGGAGATCCCTAGGGTTAGAATTATGTACGTGTCTGTGTTAAAATCAAATCACTTCAAGGTTGTAAAACCCTAGCATTGGTTAAGAGTGCTCGTATTAATATATTGAAGTGTTAAGTGTGAAATCATTGTTCTTGTGTTCATCTTAAGTTAAGCAATATATTCTGCGTATTGTTTAAGTTTATTACAACTCAAGTCAGCTTCTATGCTTGTTATTTTAGATTTATCTAAGATAACTAACTAGATCTACTGCTCAACTGGGATTAACAAGTGGTATCAGAGCTTGTGATCTAGAAGAACTCAAGTACTCTCAAAATCTGTTCATAACCACATCTGAAGTCATGGGTGATGACACACACATGGTTACTACATCAAAGGTGCCAATGCTCAAGCAAGGAGAATATGAGCTTTGGAAGATGAGCATCAGGCAATACATGAGAATGATTGACTACAAAATGTGGAATGTTTTCCTGAATGGAGACAAATTCCCAGTGGTTGTTGATGGGAAGGAGGTGCCCATCAAAGGCAAAGAAGATGAAGATCAAAGGAAACTGGAGATCAAGACTCACAGTATTCTCATGATGGGGATACCTAATGAGTATCAGTTAGGCTTTGAAGGCTGTGAAACTGCCAAGGCTCTTATGGATGTTGTTGAAACAAGGTTTGGTGGCAATGCTGCTACCAGAAAATCTAGGAAGAATGTTTTGAAGCATCAATTTGAAAACTTCACTGCTCTAAGTGGAGAAAACCTTGATGGTACCTATAACAGGCTTCAAAAGCTTATAAGCCATCTGAAGCTTGTGGGTATACTGTTCCTGAAGAAGATATCAATCTCAAGTTTCTCAGAAGCCTTGCACCTAAATGGAGCATGCATACTGTTGTGTGGAGAAACAAAGCTGATTTTGACACAATGAGCTTGGATAATCTCTACAGCAACTTGAAAGTATATAAATCTGAGATGAACATCCCATCTAGTTCATCTACTTCATCCTGTGCTGCTCAAAATATAGCTTTTGTGTCGTCTAAAACCACTAACTCTTCAGACACTCACTCTGCTGCTCATGGTGTCTCTACTGCTAGCACTAATAGTTCTGCTTCTAGTTTAAATAACAATGACACTATGAGTGATGCTGCTATCTGTGCATTCTTGGATGACCTTACAATGTTCTAAATCAGGATGCAGATCACATTGATCCTGATGATCCTGAAGAAATTGATTTGAAGTGGCAAATGGCGATGTTGACCTTGAGGGCAAGGAAGTTCTTGAAGAGGACTGGAAGAAAGCTTAAGTACAAGGCTCAGGGAAACATGGGCTTTGACAAATCAAAGATGGAATGCTACAACTGCAATAGAAAGGGTCATTTTGCCAGAGAATGCAGGGTTCCTAAGAAACATGGAGATTCCACCAAGAAGACTGCAGAAGAATCAAAGCCTTCTACTGCTTTGGTATCTTGTGATGGTTTAGGTGACTATGATTGGAGTGACTTGGCTGAAGAAGAGCCAAAGCATGCTCTTGTTGCTGAGGTGAAATCTACAGGGCATAACTTTGCTCTTATGGCTTATGCTTCTTCATCATCTGGCTCTGACTCAGAGGTATCTAATGAATCAAATGATTCTACTTGTTCTTTTCAGTCATGTGTGGACATTATAGAAGAACTTAAGGCTAGGAATGAAAGTCTTAGACAGGAAGTTGAATCTCTAAAACTTGATAACTTAGGTTATAAAGTAGGAATTTAGAATGTAGAAAGAAGACTTGAATACCTTAAAGAGTGTGAGTTTGAATAGTTGATAGGATCAATATACAGGATGGTGAGCTTTTTGTTAAAAATAATGAAATAGAAACACTTAAGAAAAAGCTAGTAGAAGCAGAACAGGCTATGGATGCAGCTCTTGCAGAAAAAGATAATCATGTTGTTAGAGTTGAAAAACAAAAATTTGCTTCAATTGTCATAAATAAAACCATTGAATGTCAATTAATGAGAAGGGGCAGTGGCATAGGATATAATGAAGTAGCTCCTCCTGTAAAAAGTGCTTTTGCACCACCAGATAAGGAGTTATCATTTCTAAGTGAGTTAGATGTCAACAACCCTGTAGGTGAAACTAGTAAGGTTAATAACATAACACCTAAGGTTGCTGAGAAAAAGTTTTCAGATGCACCAATCATTAAAGATTGGGTGTCAGATAGTGAGGATGAACAGGATGAGTCAACACAAAGTGACAAAAAGGAAGAAAACTCTAAAGTTGATGAGTCTAGAGTTAAACAGGTTAATTTCTGAAACCTGTGCTAGGTCAAAATATGTCTAGGAAAGTTGTTGAGTATAATGAGGTACCTAGACATCATATAAAAAGGTTTAACAACAAGCCTAGGGGTAATCAAAGAAATTCCAATAACCTAGTTTCACATAAATTAGGTAATGAATTTCAACTAAGAAAGAACGCATGTTATAAATGTTGTAGTTTTGAGCATCTCATTATAAACTGTAAGGACTACCAAAAACCTATTTGGAACCAACATACAAGAGTGAATCATCAAAACTTTTCAAAAAGGAATCACTCTCCTTCTAAAAGACAAATGGTTCCAAGAGCAGTTTTATTGAGATCTGGTGTTACTAGATCCATAGTAACTACTCCAACAAACAGGCCTTTTCATAATAAAACAACTGGTCTTACTACTAGTCCAAAAGTAGACTCTGCTGCTAAGGCAAAAGACTCTACTGCTGTCCCAAAAGTCATAATAGATACTGTTGTTGGAAACCATTTTTATGCTGTAAAGGCCTCAGCTTGCTAGAGTTGGAAACCAAAATCAAATGTTTTATCTAAAGTTTCCAACACCAGTAGTGCATCAATGGACCTCACTAAATATGACTATGTTGATGCACAAGGTAGATCCAAGTCAGTGATGGCTTGGGTCAAAAAGAGAAACTGATTTCTCTATTTTTCATGTGCAGGGCAATATCCAGGATGAGCTAAAAGACAAAGGAATTGTGGATAGTGGATGCTCTGGACATATGACAGGAGACATATCCCAACTTGAAGATTTTGAGCCTATGGAAAATGGTGGATATGTTGCCTTTGGTAATGATGTCAAAGGAGGAAAGATTGTATGTACTGGTATAATCAAAACAGGGAATTTGGATTTTGAAAGAGTGTTCCTTGTAGAAGGACTTAAGTTTAATCTCTTTAGTTCTCACAGATGTGTGACAGAAGAAACTTTATTCTTTTTACTGACACTGAATGTCTTATCCTTTCTCCTGACTTTAAGTTGCCAGATGATAAATTTGTGCTACTAAGAGTCCCTAGATCTGATAACATATACAGTGATCATATAAAGAACATAGTTCCCAAAAGAGCTTTAACTTGTCTTTTTGCAAAGGCCACTGTTGATGAATCCAAATTATGGCACTGAAGACATGCACATTTGAATTTCAATACCATGAATAAATTGGTAAAAGGTAACCTTGTTAGAGGTTTACCTTCAAAAGTTTTTGAAAATCTTGAAACCTGTGTTGCCTGTCAAAAGGGTAAACAACACAGAGTGTCTTTTAAGTCCAAAGTTGTGAATACAATTACCAAGCCTTTACATTTGCTTCATATGGATTTATTTGGACCTGTTTATGTGCATAGTCTGAATAGGAAGCAATATTTCCTAGTTGTCACAGATGATTTTAGCAGGTTTACATGGGTGTTCTTTCTAGCTTCTAAGGATGAAACAACTGAAATTCTTAAGGAATTCATAACTAGAATAGAAAACCAAATTAATCATAAAGTTAAAATAATCAGATGTGACAATGGAACTGAGTTTAAGAATCATGCTATGAATCAGTTCAGTGTTGGTAAAGGTATTTTAAGACAATACATTGTTGCTAAAACTCCTCAACAAAATGGTGTAGCTGAAAGGAGAAATAGAACATTGATTGAGGCTACTAGGACTATGTTGTCAGACTCTAAATTGCCTATACCTTTTGGGGCTGAAGCATTGAACACTGCCTGCTTTGTGCAAAATAGGAGTAAGGTAGTTAAGCCTCACAATAAGACACCTTATGAATTATTTCATGGTAGGAAGCCCACGATAGCTTTCTTTAGACCATTTGGGTGTCCTATTACCATCTTAAATACCAAAGACCAGTTAGGCAAGTTTGATGAGAAAGCTGATGAGGGTTATTTTTTTGGATACTCTATAAATAGTAGAGCTTTTAGGGTGTACAACAAGAGAACCAAATTTGTAGAAGAGAATTTGCATATTAAGTTTGATGAGAATAAACCTAATACTGCAAAGAGAGAACCTGAGTGGCTTTTTAATATTGATATGCTAACCAAAACCATGAATTATGAGCCAGTGATTGCAGGTGTAGATACTAACCATGTTGCAGGTACAAAGGAAAATGTTTCTGCAGCTACAGATGCTAAGAAGTTAACACCTCAAGAAGAGTTTGTTTTGGTGGAAAAATGGAAGCTTGGTCCTACTATTATTCCCACTCAGGAGAATATAAGCTCACAAGATGATGATTCTCCTAAGGGAGATGAGGGAGGTGGTATGAAATCATCTTGTGATACACAGGTGGTTGATAATGAACCACTTGTGGATGATGTTGTGAAGGTCACACAGGAAACTAACTCAAGCAGTAGTCTATCTGATTCTGCTGCTACACATAGGAAACTAACTCAAGCAGTAGTCTATCTGATTCTGCTGCTACAAACAATTCTGCTGCTGAGCAGACTGCTTCTCAAACAACACTCAAGTTTCCTACTGCTGACACACAAGGCATATCCTTGGTTGATAAATCTTCTCAATCTGATCCAGACATGCCTGGATTGACAGAAATATATGAGGATACAGATGATGAAGCTCTTGATGGTGGACTTTTTGGTGCTCAGACTGATTTCAACAACATGGAACTCAACATTCCTGTGAGTCCCACAAAGACAACAAGGATACATAATCATCATCCAAAAGATCAAATTTTGGATGATCCATCATCAAATGTTCAAACAAGGAAGAAGAAAAAGGAACAATAGGATCTACTTCACAAAGGTTTCTTTGCTAGATCTTTACATCAAAGAAATAGTCACAAAGATCTACAAAATTGCCTATTTGCTTGTTTTCTATCACAAATAGAACCCAAGAATGTTTATCAAGCCTTACAAGAGTCAAGTTTGGTGGAAGCTATGCAGGAAGAACTTCTCCAATTTAGGATTCAAGAAGTTTGGACCTTGGTAGATCTGCCTAATAGAAAGAAGGCTATTGGGACAAAATGGGTTTTCAGATGCAAAAGAGATGAAAGAGGCATTATGATTAGAAACAAAGCAAGATTAGTTGCTCAGGGATACACACAACAAGAAGGGATTGATTATGATGAAGTATATGCACCTGTGCCCAGAATTGAGTCTATTAGACTATTTTTGGCCTTTGCTTCATATAAAGACTTTGTAGTGTATCAAATGGATGTGAAGAGTGCTTTTCTGTATGGGGAAATAAAATAGGAGGTTTTTGTGTCACAACTACCTGGTTTTGAAGATCCAAATTTCCCTGACAAAGTTTCAAAGTTGAAAAAGCACTGTATGGATTGCATCAAGCTCCCAGAGCATGGTATGAAAAGTTGTCAACCTACTCGTTGGAATGTGGTTACACTAAGGGTAGGATTGATAAAACTTTGTTCATCAAAAGAAATAAAGATGATATTTTGTTGGTACAATTCTATGTTGATGACATCATCTTTGGTTCTACAGCCAAAGCTATGTGTAAGGAGTTTGAAAAGATTATGAAGGATAAGTTTTCCATGATTTCTATGGGAGAACTTACATTCTTTTTGGGGTTACAAGTGAGACAAAAGGAGGATGGAATATTTATCAGTAAAGATAAGTATGTGACTGATATTTTGAAGAAATTTGGCTTCACTGATGCCAAGCCTGCAAAGACAACTATGGAGAAAGACAAGCCAGTGTTGAAAGATGAAGAAGGCAAAGATGTGGACGTTCATGTGTACAGATAAATGATTGGTTCATTGATGTATCTTACAGCTTCAAGACCAGATATTATGTTTGTTGTATGTGCTTGTGCAAGATTCCAAGTTACTCCCAAAGAATCACATCTTAATGCAGTAAAGAGGATCTTTAGATACTTAAGGCATCAACCCAAATTGGGGCTTTGGTATCCTAAGAATTCACCATTTGAGTTAGAGGCCTTCTCTGACAGTGATTATGCTGGAGCTTGCTTGGATAGAAAATCTACAATAGGGGGTTGTCAATTTCATGGAAGCAAGTTGGTGTCATGGCAACGCAAGAAACAAACTGTGGTGGCAAATTCTTCAACTGAAGCTGAGTATGTGGCTGCTTCAAATTGCTGTGGTCAAGTTCTTTGGATGCAAAATCAATTACTGGACTATGGGTACAATTTTATGAACACCAAAATTCATATAGACAATAACAGTACCTTGTGCATTATTAAAAATACTGTTTTTCATTCTAAAACAAAGCATATTGAGATAAGACACCCTTTTATTAGAGATTGTTATGAAAAGAAGTTAATTCAAATTGTTAAAATCCATACTGATCAAAATGTTGCAGATCTACTTACAAAACACTTTGATGTGGGTAGATTTCAATATTTTTAATTCAAATTGTTAAAATCCATACTGATCAAAATGTTGCAGATCTACTTACAAAACACTTTGATGTGGGTAGATTTCAATATTTAATTGCAAGTATAGGAATGATCAATCTTTAAAGAAAACTTATCTCTCTGTGTTTTGTAATGTTTTTGTGAAAGTATTTGTACTGTTATTGCTCTTAAAAGTTTGTTCTCAGTGCAAATTTTGGAAAATGCTGCTAAATCAACTCTGCTGCTATATGGTTATTCTGCTGCTTAGTTGGATTATGCATTATTATTGTGGACTTGTATGTTTTGTGGTGTTGGACTAACATTTTGTAGAATAAAGCTAAAAGTGATGATTTTGATGTGTCAACAAGATAACAATTCAACAAGAATAGTCAGTTTCATTCAAATCAAAAGATGCTTATTACAGAGAAAGTCCTACAAACACACAAGCTTTACATCAAAAGATTCCTAAACAAGCTACTCCATGGGCTTTTTCCCTTTGCCCTTTGGGTCAGACTTCTTCTTCAAGTGCATATCCTTGCTCCACAATTTCTTGCAAGCAAGTCCAACCACAACTTTGAGGGGAGGTTTCCTTGATGACTTGGATGTCTCAGGCACTGGTATTGGACTCAGTGATGCCATGGCTATCTCTAGAGCCTGTGCAAGAGCATTGGGTAGCTTCTTGACAAGATCAGATGTTTCCTCTCCATGGGCAGACCTTGAAGTTCCCTCACCTTTCTTTTTAGAATGACCTTGGTATTTGGGGGAGTATGGCAGAATGACGGCATTGATGGCATGTTAAATTTTCTGGCTTGTTCCTTGGTTCTCATTCCTCCACTGGGAGGACGATATGGTGGAAGGTATGGAGGACAAGGCATGGTATCATAAGAGGAATCAGAATCAGAATCAGAGGAATCAGAAGAGATATCTACAATTTCACGCTTAGGTGCCATGATTGATTTGATTGTGGGTATTTGGAAGAAATTAGGGTTAATGGGTGATGATTTAGGAAAAGATTGGATCCCTTTTTATAACGGCTTAATTGGGTAAAGACAGTTAATGTGTAGTTGGTAATTGGTATTAATTTTGGTAAATAGGGCCTAATTAATGGAAGGTTTGACTTTTGACTTTTGACCGAGAATTATCTTAAGTGTAGTCAACTCTGCTGCTGGCAATATCACTCTGCTGCTAGTTGTTTTACTCTGTTGCTAGTTCTGCTGCTGCACAGGGTTCTACTGCTTCATTTAAAAGTGGAAGGGCGGTTATGTAACCTCCCAAAACAGTTTAAAAATCTAATTGGATCTCACAATTAGTTTTTACGCGCTCCCAATTGAAGTATACCACACGCTAACAATCCATTATCATCAAAGTCAAAATCCCCAAAATTCACAAACCTTAATTCATGGAAAGTACATGCACGTGGGCTGAGAATCACAACAATGTTGCACTTTTGGATTAATCAATGGTTCCTGACGAATTCACAGATATGGTAAAATTTCTTAATGCTACTTCCATTAGGTATGCATTAACTATGAACCCTACTATATATCATTCCTACATTAAACAGTTTTGGTCTACTGCTAAAATCAAAACTATCAATGGGGAAAAACAGCTAAGGGCCATGGTAGATGGTTAACAAGTCCTTGTCACTGCATCATCTGTTATAGAAACTCTTCTCTTTGATGATGAGAATGCGCCTAAGGTTCTTGTTAACACTGTCATTTTTGAAGGTTTACATGCTTTGGGATATGAGAGGCAAAATGATGGTTTAAAATTTCAAAAAGGGCTTCTCTGTTCTCATTATAAATTTTTGGTCCATAATCTTTTGCATTGTTTGAGTCCTAAAACATCTGGGTGGAATGAGTTCAGTGCTCCCATAGAATCTGCTATGATATGCCTGAGCAAAGGAGACCCATTCAATTTTTCAAACATGATTTTAGAAGGAATGGCAAAAACTATAAGAGAAAAAAGGATCATATTTGTTTTATCCTATATTTGTTCAATTGTTTGTGGAAAACCAAATTTCAAAATTAAGAACACACAGGCCATATATGACGCACCACCTTTGGTTCCTAAAATGTTTACTTTCTTGATTCAAAAGGGAAAAGGTTTTTCAGGCAAGTTTACACCACTTTTACCATATATGGTGCAACTTGTGCAAAACAATCAGGGTGAAGGGTCAGGCACTCCCACTGATTCCCAACACACACCCACTTTTGAAGGCTCATCCTCTCCACCTAAAAAGACCCAAAAACATAAGAAACCCTCAAAGAACACTGAGCAACCTCAGGTCAGTGTTAGGATGAATGATGCAGATGAGGTTGTCTCAGGGGATGAAGGAGACATGTTGGTAAGGGCTACCACTACTGCTACTAGCTTAGAAGCAGAGCAGGGCAGTGATAACATCAGTAAGACCCAAACCAAGGCAACATCTAGTGAGGAAGATTCTTCTGAATCTGAATCCAGTGATGGTAACCCTAGCCACATGGCAAATACAGGGGGTTCAGATGATCAAACTAGGTTTGATACTGAGTTTAAGTCCAAAGATTCACCTCTCAGGGAAGGTAATACATCCCGAAGTGATGAGGATAGATCTGAAACAAATGAATTGATGGATGATACTGTACAACATGTCAATGTCAATGATTCACCTCTCGGATCAGGTAATACAGGTTGAAGAGATGAGACTAGTATGCAAACTATTAAGGAATTAATGGCTAAATGTACCACTTTGGAGACAAAATGCTCATCTTTGGAGAACCAGGTTCTTGATCTTAAGAAACTTTCATCTGCTCAAGCCAAGAAGATTACTAAAATGCAGCAACAGATGAAGGTGCTTCTCAATTTAAAGAAATCAATATCTTCAACCTTCAAAAGATTTAAGAAAGTGGGACCTTCCAAGATTATTGGTTTCTCTGCTCAACCCACTGCAATGGAAAAGGATGCTTCCAAACAGGGGAGGAATGAAAGGATGACTTCAGGGTAAGATAAAATTTTGGAAGAAAATGATGGTTTGGATGTTGGTATGGGTACAGGGGAGGATACGGAATTAGACAGTGGTGATGGTGACAATGCTGATAGGTTTGTGGTTGCTGATAAAGAAGGACATGAGGCTGTAATGGAAAAGGTTGTTGAGACTAAAGAGCAGGTGGTAGAACAACTCAAAACCTTGGAGCCTGAACAACTTGTGAAGGCTACTGAGATGATGAGTGGGGCTTTAAAGACCTTAGGAGACTCTGCTGTTGAAGATGCTGCTAAGAACTCTGATGCTCCAGATTCTACTGCTCCAACCATTGTTGATCAATCTGTTGTCAGTAAAAATGTTCAGGGTTCTGCTGCTGAGGACTCTGCTGCTCAAGAGACTGCTGCTCAGGAAACTGTTGCTGATCCTGCTGCTAGTAAAAATGTCAATTCTGCTGATGCACAGGGATCTGCTGCTGAGTCTAGTGATAAAGCTGCTGCTGAGGCTATGGTGATGCTTAGTGAAAAGGCATCAGCAGCATAATCAGAACAACAATCTCAACAACAACCATCATCTCAACCATTACAACAACCACCTCAACAAACTGCTCATCAACAAGTATCAACACCCACTCTCACACCTCAACCAAAAACACTCCCAAAAGAAGTACAGATGCCTAAACCATCTACAAAAGGAGTTACCATCAAAGAACCTACCATTCCTAAGAAGAAACCTATTTCAATAGTTGCAGCATCTGATAAGGGAAAAGGAATAATGACAGGTCAAGAACCTGAGCTTGACTCAGATGATGAAGAAGTTGATCTAACACAAATTCCCTTTCAATACTGGCCTAAAGAAAAACAAGAACATGACAGAGCTGCTGCATTGAAAGCTCAAAAAGATGAGTATGAAATTGAGCAACAGCTTCTTGAACAAGAAAGGCTTAAAGCTGAGAAGGTGGAAAAGGATCTGAAAGCTTATGAGGAATGGGAGGAGGAAATGATAAAGATAGATGCTGACATTGAACTCTCCAAGTTAGTGAAAATTGAAGAACAAGAAGTTCCTGAATTTGATATTAAAGCTTGGATGAAGGTGGTTACAGCAAAGAAAAGAAAGGAAGATGCTACTGCAAGAAAGAAAAGGAAGATTCTCAGGGGACCAACAAATCTTCAGGAAAGAAAAAGTCAAGAGCAATATCTGAGACATGCAAAAGGTTGGAAACTTAATCAACTCAGAAATTTCTCTGACTCTGATATCTTCAAAATGTATCAAAAGGCTAGAACAGAAACTAAAAGATTCATTACTATTGGATCAAAAGAAGATGAAGAATATATTGCTGAGATGAATTAGAAAATGAGGGGCCCTAAGAAAGTTAATGAAGCTGAGAAAGTGTTAGAGGCTGACACTGTTGAAAAGCCTAAGGAAGCAGAGCAGATGAAAGGGAGTGTAGCAGACATTGAACCTCTTCCTAGCCTTGATAGTAAGAAAAGAGGAACAAGAATGAAGACTTTTGCTAGGAAAAAGAGGAAGGTTAATCCTGCTAGCAGTTCAGAATTGAATAAGGAAGATGGTAGTAGATCTGAAGAAGACAGACAGAGAGTGATGACTCTTACATTCCTTTCACCACACACAGAACCAGAAGTCACAAATGCTAAACCTTTAAGTGTTAAACATCCAATTGTGAAATACACTGTGGGGATTAGAAGCCATGAAGGGAAAAATAAGCTTATGTGGGCATTTGAAAGAACAAATGGCTTATGGACTCACTTCATATCCTTTGATCAGATGTTATATCATATGGATAGAGATGATGTGTGTACTCTCTGGAAGCTTTACAAAGAAAAGTATGGTGTGAATAGACCAGAAGAGGCTTATGAAAGGGTTATCTACTATTATTTGAAAGTTATGTTTGAACCATGTGATGCTGACCTAGAATGGAGAATACTGAACGCTGGAAATGTTCAAAGATGGTATTTCTATCAGTCTTGTGGTGTTCATGCTTTATCAGTTGGAGGGTCAACAATCTACATGCTTGCTGAGAAAGATTATCCAGTGCTTAACTTTCATACAGCAATTATTCATCTGATGTTGAAGCCTAAAATGCTACACTTACAATATAAGTTTGATGAAAAAACTTATAAATTGATAACTAGGTATGAGAAGATTCTTGAAAAAAGTGGTGAAATCAAGAAGTAAGTGTTTGGAAGCATCCTCCTGATGGTTATTTGTGCTTAAGAGAAACTTGATGATTTGGGAGGAAAATATCAAGTTTAGGGGAGGATTGTTGGGTTTTAGGAATCTACTTCTGTGAATTTGTCTAAGTGTCAAACTGCTGATGTATACTGAATCTGCTGCTAGTGTAAAGAATCTGCTGCTGGGATGAATCTGCTGCTGAAAGGTTACAAGACTATGCTGCTCAATGATAAGAATGTAAACGTGTCTTGTAATTATAGTAATGATTGTGTATATATTCTATATGTTTAGAATATCTTTGTTTTGTGTAAGAAGTTATTGTAAAACCCTGTAGGGTTCCTTGTCTATAAAAGGAGATCCCTAGGGTTAGAATTATGTACGTGTCTGTGTTAAAATCGAATCACTTCAAGGTTGTAAAACCCTAGTATTGGTTAAGAGTGCTCGTATTAATATATTGAAATGTTAAGTGTGAAATCATTGTTCTTGTGTTCATCTTAAGTTAAGCAATATATTCCGCTTATTGTTTAAGTTTATTACAACTCAAGTCAGCTTCTATACTTGTTATTTTAGATTTATCTAAGATAACTAACTAGATCTACTGCTCAACTGGGATTAACATTCACTATGTCAATAAGCTCCCTTATGGTGGAGAAAACCTTACACACCAATTATCACACCACAACTTCGTCACACCTTATTCACACCTTCTACACAACTTCTTCACACCTAGTCACTACTTGATCACACCACTACTTCTTCACACCTATACCACTTTCACACCTAACTTACTTCACAATTATTCTACCTACACACCTTGCTAAACTAACTTCTTATACTAACTTCTATCAAATAATCACAACTAATACACAAAAGAAATAGATATATGTGATTATGCTCTAACAACTTCGATGTGGAGGTCACAACAAGTTGTAATACTTCTTGTCTTGGTAGATTGAAGTATTCTTCTCTTGCACTTGAAAGGTTGAGGCTTGGATCACATTGAAACAAAGAATTATGTATATATTATCAAAGGATTTTGGAGAATAGAAATGGAGATTTAGATCATAAAGTTTAGAGTGCAAAAGGTGAGAAAAAATCCAGGAATAGTCCAGTATTTATAGGGGAGAAAAATACTGTTCTGGAGCGTGGCCAGTCCCCTTAATTGAGGGGTCGGTCCCCTTAAAATTAAAGGGGCCGCCTAGTGAATTAAGGGGGCCGCCCCTCCAGAACGTTGCACAATTTTTGTCTTTTTGTAGGGAAGGTTTTTCTGGACCATTTTTGCCATTTTTGGTTGAAAATTTGAATTCATATATTTATAATGATTTAAACAAATTCTTTTAATTCCAAAAATGATTTTGTAAAATGTATAAAATGTTTTGTGACATTTTACAAAAAGTCTAGTGTTTAAGAAAAATGTTCCTTTGTTCATAGAATGCAATAACCACTTTGTTTATTCATACCTTAAGTGATTTGGATGCAAAGTGAATATTTATCGCTAAATACTTGTTTACGTCATAATTTTTAGTTCAATGGGTTTGTGTTTTGTGATTATCAAAACATAGAGATAGATGAATGTTAATAATGTTTTTAGGCATTATTTATGTCAACACGTGCTAGTAACCAGGTTGTAGATTGTGAATTCCTACAAGTGGTATCAAGAGCTCAGGTTCAGGGATGACTTGTGGCTAGGGGTGAAAGGCCAACCAAGATCCGCTCAAGTTGTAAACGAAATACAGCACGTAGAAAACGAGCCCCACCAATGATTTTCGGCGACAGGCACTCGAGATGTTAGAAGGTGCAAAACCTCGCGGGGTTCGCTGGTTATCTAGGATCGATCAAGAAGGGTTCTTCTTTGGTGTTCGGTTTCTGGAAGGAGCAGAATGGTGTGTTTCTGTTTGGGCTACCAGGTATAATTGACAACAAAGGCTTGTCATTCAGGTTCTTGAACGACAAGGTTTCAGTGGGTTATCGACAGTAAAGGTTCTTGGATCTTCGACAAGGTGTAGAAGATCTAAGGGTTTGTTGGTTTTCGGATCGAAGATCGACAGGTTCCATTGTTTTTTATTATCGACAAAGAAGATTGATTTTTTTTTAGATCTGGTTTTATTTTTTTCGGCGTCTAAAGGAAGAAGAAGAAGGGTATCTTGTTTTTTTATGTGATAAAGTCAACAAACGGATATCTATTAAATAAAATAAAAAAACGATTTGTTTTGTTTTTTTATATAAAATAAAAAGGTTATTAATTTAAAAGGTATTGCACAAGGGACTTTGTTGGTTTGTGATTGTGAGGTTTTTCACAAGGTTTAGCAAATTAATAAAGGGATTAAAGAATGGCGGGAGCCAAGTTTGAGATCGAGAATTTTGATGGAACTGGTGATTCCGAGTTATGGAGAGTCAAGATGCGTGCTTTATTAATCCAACATGGATGTGAAGCAGCTCCGAAGGTTTTACCCGCGAATATGGATGCTACAGCAAAAGCTGAGCTAAACAAGAAAGCTCACAGTGCCATGATTTTGTGTTTAGGTAACAAGGTTCTGAGAGAGGTTACCGGGGAGACGACTGCAGCGGGGGTTTGGACCAAGCTCGAGACTTTGTACATGACAAAGTCCTTGGCCAATAAGTTGTACCTGAAGAAGAAGTTGTATACATTCTAAATGCCGGCTGGACGTACGATTTACGAGCATATAGATGAGTTCAACAAAATAGTTCTTGATTTAGCAAATATTGAGGTAAAATTCGAGGATCAAGATCTTGCTTTATTATTACTCACTTCTTTACCAGCATCATACGAACACTTTGTGGATACCTTGCTTTATGGACGGGAAGCTTTGACTTTGGAGGATGTGATGGCCACACTGAATTCAAAGGAAATCAAAGAAAGATCTAAGGCAAAGGGGGATGATGGTGAAGGGTTATACGTGAGGGGAAGAACTGATCGTAGGAATTCGCATCAGTCTAGGAGAATGTCAAGATCGGAGTCTCGAGGTGGAAGACTCAAATGCTATATTTGTCAATCTGAGGAGCACTTGAAGAGAAACTGTCCGAAGAATAATCGCAAGAAGTCAAATGGTTTTGTCAAGGAAGATGATCAGCCAAGCTCCAGTGGTTCAATTTATGACGGTTCTGAGGTGATTATGGTAATAAGTGCAGAGGCTCTGCTAGATTGGATCATGGATTTAGGAGGTTCATACAATATGACACCCAGGTTAGAGTTATTTTTTGACTTTCTGGAATGCGATGGGGGCAGGGTACTGTTGGGTGACAACAGGGGAATCAGAGGTATTGGCAAGGTGAGGGTACAAGTGAAAGATGGGTCAAGTTTTGTATTACACAATGTCAGGTATATTCCTGAATTGAAAAGAAACTTGATATCGCTGGGAACTCTTGAAAAAGAGGGATATACCGTAAAAATGCAGTCGGGCAAAATCAAGGTGATTAATGGTTCCAGGGTTATTTTATCTGGAACCCAAAGGGATAATTGCGTATACACTTTGGATGGCCATGCTGTGGCGGGTGAGCTTAATGCTAGTGTTGAAGAAAAAGACAGTCTTGCGCAGGTTTGGCATAAAAGATTGGGACATATCAGTGAGGCGGGACTTCAGGTGCTAGAAAAGCAGGAGCTGTTTGGCAAGAAAAGTCTAGGTAAGCTTGATTTTTGTGAGAATTGTGTCCTGGGAAAGTCACATCGAGTAAGTTTTGGTGTAGGAAGGCACACTACTCAGGGAGTGATAGACTATGTTCATTCAGACTTATGGGGTCCGTCTCAGGTGGAATCATTGGGAGGTAAGAAGTATTTCTTATCTATTGTTGATGATTATTCCAGGAGGATATGGGTTTATATTCTTAGGTTCAAACACGAAGCATTTGGAAGTTAGCATCGTATTTTTTTATATTATGAAAGTGGTCGGTCATTATATTCTAGAATCATGTAATAGGTCTTAGAAAGTTTTTCATAAGTTACTTGTTCATTTATCAAACTCTAGAAAGTCCTAAGGGCCAATCATGTAACAATCAAATGCCTAGACCTTGTATGCACTATATATAGTATGTAAACCTTCACTTAGTAAGGTTGGTTGACATTTGAATAATACAAGCTTATATTTCACCACAACTTGACCTCCCCCACTTCTCTCTCTCTACATCTCTCTTCTCTCTCTCTAAGATTTGATGAATATGGTCGTGATTTAAGGTTTGTACCGAGGTCTACAAGTGGTATCAAATCGCCGAAGGGATAGATTTAGGTTTGTTTTTAGATTTCATTTGGTTTGTTTTTAGGCTCGTTAGGTTGTGTTTGTACTCGTTAGGTTTTATCTTGTGTAGCTCAAGTTTTATAATCATTAAAAATACTAAAACCTTCATATATATGTTTTGTTTGAAATTTTGGTCGTAGGGTTTATTTTTGGTGGTTTTAGCGAATTGCAAACGTGGTATTGTGCGAGAAGGAAACAGGGTTTTTTGCGAGTATGGTTACTTTGGGGTTCCTTGCGAGTTATTCAAGTTGTGAATCTTGGAGTAGGCAAAACATTGCGATATCATTTTAGCGAGAAGCTATGTTGTTTGCGAGTATCATCTTGGAAACTTCTTGCGAGTAAGCTTTTTCTTGCGAATAGGCTTGATGCGATATAAGCTTTTTCTTGCGAATAGGCTTGAATTGCGAATAAGCTGTTTTCTTGCGAATAGGACTTGATGCGAATAAATGGATTGTTGCGAGTAGGACTGATTGCGAGTAAGGGTTGATTTGCGAGTATCAAAGGATTTGCAAGTAACAAACCAAACCAAAATCTTAGTGAGTTTGTAAAAAAAAAATAATAATAAAAAAAAAAATTAAAACTTATTTTCTTGCAAGGAGATTAAACGTTCAATTTTTACGCGAATTTAAATTGTAGTAGAACGTTGAAAATTTAGACAAAAATTCAAATTTTTAGGCCTAAATTCAAATTTTTCGATAAAGTTTGGCGTCAAAATTTTAAAACTCAAATTTTTCAGTGCAACTTAGAATAGCATTTCTTAGTGTTTTTCAAATTTGTAGTAAGAATTTTTTTTCAAATTAGATTTTTGGTAGGGAAACCAAACTCACTGAGAACAACCGTTTTACGCCTCATCAAAACCGAAAATCTACTCATCAACCTAAGATTCATCAATAAAGATCCACAACAAACCTTTCAGACACCTCACTTTGAATCAAATCATAATGGCATCCATCAGACAAGAGTATTATGCTGCCGGGTGCTGAGAAACCGCCTCCTATGCTTGAAAAAGGTGGTTATCCTTCCATGGACAAGGCGTATGCTTCGTTTTTAACCAATCAAAACAAACCGATGCAGCTCATGATCAAATCCATATGAAAAATGTCCCATTTCAGCCAAAAGAAATCCTTGATCCGTGTAATCCAGTATGGAACCCTCTAAACTCAACCATTCCTTTCGTCTCCAAAAGAAGAAGATTACACAGGCTGCAGACCTGGAAGCAGATTGAAGCAGATGATAGGCAATGCATCTCATTCAACTGGTTTAACCTCGTGAAGACTGTGCTGGCAGTCGACAGTTGTGAAACAGCTTATGCTATGTGGGAACGAGTTAGGAAAGACTTTGTCATTCATGGAACTGGAAATTTGGAACAACAAGATGTTGAGAACAAAGCTTCTAACAGAATGGAAAACTTCACGTCTACAGCAGGCGAACAGATTGTTTACTACACCAGGTTTCTGTACCATGATAATGAGCTGATCAGAAAACAAGTTTGGAACACGACAAATTGTGACAAACATCAAGTTCATCAACAATCTACCAGAAGAATGGGGTCGATATGTCACAATTGTCAAACCAAACAAAAGAATCTTCATCAGGTGGATTATGATCACTCTAATGCTTTTGAAGCAAAACCAAGCTGAGGCAAATGAATTAGGAAGGAAAAGGTGCTAAGAATCATGATCCCTCCTTGGCACTCATTGCTACAACACCAACACCTCTATCCCCAACCAGTGAACACACAACAACAATCATATCTTCCACCTCACAACTATGTGCAACAACCATAACGTTTCACAACCCAACACCTATCTATCAATCAATCATTATACCACAACAACACGAAGTCATTCCACAACAACTACCAGATCAACAATTCCAAGACCAATTCACATGAGAATGATGAGAATCTTGCTGCAATAACTCCAAAGCATTTGCTCTTCTGACTAAGGCATTCCAAGGACGCTATTCAACCCCAACTAACAACAACCAACGAATTTCATCGAACACTCGTAACAAGCAGATTGCTCAATCGAGGTTCCAACATGGGCCAATAACGGGTCAAATGGTGGTGGTTATGGGGAAATCAGCAAGGATATGGCTACGAGCTTTAACAT
>LBNU01008587.1:117881-143304 GCA_014162995.1 Artemisia annua | reverse complement strand
TTTTTATATTAATGAAGTGTCGGTCATTATATTCTAGAATCGTGTAATAGGTTGCGTTAGGAAAGTGTTTTAAGAAGTTATATGTTCAATATTCAATAACTAGAAAGTTCAAGGGCTAAATATGTATAAGCCTTGAAACTACTATGCCTTGCACTATATAAGGCATAGGACTCCATTATTTGTAATGGGGTTGATCATTTGTAATAAACACATAGTTATATTTCACACACTTGATCCTCCCATCACTCTCTCTCTCTACATCTCTCTTTCTCTCTCTAAGATTTGATGAATATGGTCGTGATTTAGGTTGTATCCAAGGTCCTACACTTTACTATATCTCTATAGCCTATATGACTTTTAGACAAGCTCATGTATCCACCTATGCCCAACACCACTATGTTTACATCATGTAAACATCCCAGTATGTCAAGTCTGGGTTATAAACATATTTTCAATAAGTAATCTATCACTCTAGTATACTACATCTATCAGAAACCCTAATTGCTTATCTAAACTAGCTTGGAAGTGTTCAAGGCTTAGGTATGAGTTACATTAGCAACTTTAGGATATCTTAGACTTCCTAGACCCTAGTACAACTCCCTAGAACATAGATACAAGTCCCTTAAGCATAAAACCCTAAATAGGTCATAAAGTCCCGGAATTAGGTCTAAACTATCCCAAATCTTTACCATAAGCTACCACCACTTAGTATAAGCCTCCTAGGACTTACCCTTAGTCACTAAAAACTCATAGGACCCTAATCTAGGCACTAAACCCTAAGCTAAACCCTAATTTCTCACTAGACAAATCTAGGTCTAAACTAAACCAAAACTAGTTCAAACCTAAACCTAAGCACCTCAAGCTCCTAAACCAAGCACCCTAGCACCTTACCTACACCAAGCACACTACCTAGCACCTCCCTACCTAGCTTACAAGGAGGTGATCCACCTCCTTGTCACCTCTTTAGGCCCCGGCACAAAAACAACCACAAACACCCTATAGCAGCCCCTACATACTCCTAGCCACCATTAGTCACCCTTATAGCTCCCATGTATCACCTAGTAGCTGCACTAAGTCATCCCCCCTCTTGCCACCTCCTTCTTTCTTTCTTGCTCGCTACACCAAACGCACCTTATAAATAGGTCGCAAACCCTCCCATTTCAAATAACACCTCTCCTCTCTTCTCTATCTTATAAGTTCTGTAGTAATAGTTCCTTAGTAGCCCTAGAAGTCGAGTAGTATAGCCTAGAACCATTGTCGAAGTCAAAACCTAGCCGAGAAACCCTAGAAATCTTGTTAGACCTCTCCTTGACCACGTAAGCTTAAAATTTGATCCTATTAGCTTTAGTACTGACCAAGGATAGTTATGATATGCCTTAAAACCCTTAGGAACCTAAGCTAGAGCCTTGATCATTTTCTTTTACAACTTTCCATTTTAAAACCCTAATTTTGGATGAATTGTTGTTTATGCGCTAAAATGCCTTATCTTGTGCTATATGTTAGTTTAGGTAACTTAGTTAAGCATATATTAGCTAAACATTAGCCAGGAAACTCTTTTGTTTCATAAAAATATAGTTTACCTGGTTGTAGGAATAGTTTTGAAGATATTTTCATTCATAAGGGTATATATGGTAAATTTCTGAAAATATGAAGTCTAGGGACAATTTTTGACATTTTTTAGAAGAAATAAGTATAAGGACCCTTTTTTCAAAGTTCTAAAACCTTAGGATAAAAAGTAAAAGAGTTATAAACTTGTAAGGACTAGTTTCAGCTGAACCCTGTGCAATAACCTATGACTCTCACTCAACCTTAGTGTTGACCTTAAAGCATGTTATCCTAGGTAATTGAGCTCTTTAGGAACCCTGGCACGGAGTGGCACTGGACATGAGGACGTCCAAAATAGTTATCATTCACCTTCTTTTGCTTTAAAAACGTATCTTAGGGACCTCTCTTTTGGTAAAGGTACATCTTTTACTATAGAAACTCTGATGAATAAATGAAAAATATCTCGATTTTTTTCAAAAACGTCTCTTTTCGTGTCTTTTTCTATTATCTTGTCTTTGTATCCATGAAGTAATACCCCAGATCAAATTCTGCTGTCATCTATGAAAAATAGGGGTGTTACAGATTGGTATCAGAGCCTTGGTTATAGAGAACAAAAGGATTTTCTTAAACTATAACCACTTCTTCTAAAAAGTCCTCCGTGGCACTAGACTCCCCGACTTGCCTTTTGGTTAAGATTCCCGACTTGCCTTTAGGTTAGACTCCCCGAATTGCCTTTAGGATAGATTCCTCACTATTGCCTCTAGGATAGATTTCCCACTATTTCTATTGCCTTTAGGAAATAATATAGGTTAAGGATATGCTAAGATACTTTTCCCGGGTATTACAGTTAGATATGTCTTCCTTTAACAATCCTATCATCGTGTTGGATACCGATGATGAGGATACTTCATCGAATATTTATGAGTATACCCCGGCTACCCCTACTCACTCATCCTCTGATTCTAATTCCCCGAAAGAATTAGCTCAGAACCTCTTAGTTGCCTTAGCTATAGAACCCTCCCCGAATGATCGCTATATGCAAGCATATAATGGTTATATGCAAACATATGGTGGTGATATTCCTACCGTACCCACTTTAACCCCTACTCCATCTATACCCCACTATAATACTCAAGATTACTATATTCCCGAAGTATTTTCCCCTCCCCATAAGAAAATACGTATTATACCACCCTCGCCTCCCCTCGGTTTGAAATAGGAAGTAGTTCTTATAAAACGCCTTTAGAAAGGCATGAGGAACAAATTGAGGATATACTTAGTCACCTAGATAAGTTTTCCTTAGGACGTATCGAGGAAGTAGAAAATAAGATTAGTAATCTAGGAAAAGGTAGAGTTGTAATCCAAAAAGACTATAATAGGTTAGAAAACGAACTAGAGAAAACTCATAGTCAAATCTTTAAGTTACAAACAAAATATGAAGGACACTCTGATGAGGTAGTTACAGCTCATGTTAGACTTTCCACTTTAGAAATGATTATCGAGGACATTAAGGAATGTTATAGGACAGATATAATGGATCTTTATAAGTAATAAAGGAACTTAAAAATTGCAAAGGATCAAACTAGTAAGGTTATAAACATAGGTAGTTTAGTTACATAGGTAGTGTAGCTAGATGCGAGTACTTATTAAGTTTTCACCTTGTAAGATATAGAAACAAGTCGTTATAGAAGTTATAGTTTGCCTAAACTTAGTTACGTATCCCGTATTAGGATCCCCTATGCCTTAAATCTTAGGAACCACTATAGGCCTACCCTAAGTTTTAAGAACTCGAGGTCATTAGGAATTTTAAAAACTAGTAATTCTACTTCGGAATACTAAAACATATAACGATTATAATCTCTTAGATTAGTATCACTATGCCTTTAGATAGGGGAAACGAACTTCCGAGGAATTTAGTAAATCTTATTAGGAAATCCGCCCTTTTAGTTTTAGGATTCCCTATACTCTATTTCTCCGGTATCAGGCAATGTTCTAAGAGTTAGAACTTGTATCTTCTGTCTCTATGCAAGCTTCTATTAGTTAGAACTTGCAAGAATGTCTATGTCGAATTTTAATCCTCATTATATTCGGCTACGACATTATTCTCATCTCATCTTATCTTACGAACGTCTATAGAATGGCACGTACGAGATCGACTACTCCCGCTAATCCCACTACTCCCGCCATGACTCAGGAAGCCATCCGACAACTAGTTGCTGACAGTGTAACTGCGGCACTAGAAGCTAGGGATGCTAACATGGCTAGAAACCCCGAAATTCCTGTGGTGACGAATAGTAACTACAAGGAATTTATGAGCTGTCAGCCCTTCAATTTCAAGGGGACAGAAGGGGCCATAGGACTAATTCACTGGTTTGAGAGGAGTGAATCAGTATTCTCCCATAGTAACTGTACTGATGATTGTAGAGTTAAGTTTGCTACCGGTATTCTTACCGAAAAAGCTTTGTCCTGGTGGAACTCGTATGCCCAGCCAATAGGAATTGAGGAGGAATACAAGCTAACCTGGACTGAATTTAAGAAACTCATGATTAGGAAATATTGCCCTCGAACGGAAGTCAAGAAAATGAAAGATGAGTTTTACAACTTGACGGTAAAGGGGAACGATGTTAAAAATTATATTAGGAGACGGTAAAGGGGAACGATGTTAAAAATTATATTAGGAGATTTCAAGAATTGGCAATTTTGTGTCCTACAATGGTACCAACTGTTGAAAACACGATAGAAGTTTTCATCGGATGTTTACCCGGAAGTATCGAAGGGAATATTACTGCCTCTACGCCACAAGATTTAGAGGAAGCCATTAACATTACTTTGAGGTTAATGGATCAAGTAACAAAGCAAAACTCTGTGCCAGCGCCCAATGATAATAAATGAAAGTTCCACGATGGGAGAGCTTTCGACAACACCAACCCTTATCCTCAACCAAACCCAAGGCAAGAAGCTGCTAGAGCTTATGCCGCCACTCCAAATAAGGGAACTTGTTATGCTAGGAAAGCCCCTCTGTGTGAGGGATGTGCTTTGCACCACACAGGGCCTTGTTTCATCAAATGTACTACATGTAACAAGGTGGGCCATCAGGCACAAAGGACCAGCCACTAGGGGCAATCCGCCACTAGTAACGGTCATTTGTCATGCTTGTGGAGAGAAAGGACACTATGCAAATAGATGTAAAAAGAAAAATACTGATGGTGCCCAGGGAAGAGCTTATATGTTGAGGAATAGGAATGACCAAGAAGATCTGAGCGTAGTCACGGACTTACGATCTAACCCTTTGCCTTAGGTATCTATTCTCACCCTCGCACACTAACCCTAGTTAAAATCTCAGGAGGAGATTTTCTATTAGGATGAGAGACTGTAGCAACCCACTAACTTCCCCACTAGTTTCCCATAGGTTAGCTAAGCCTTACTAACTAAACTTAGGCCCTCACTAAGCATTATCTAGGTTGGTTATGCCTACAACTTTTTTTTCCGAGTAAAATTTTTGCTTTACTATATCTCTATAGCCTATATGACCTTTAGACAAGCTCACGTATCCACCTATGCCCAACACCACTATGTTTACATCATGTAAACATCCCAGTATGTCAAGTATAGGTTATAAACATATTTTCACTAAGTAATCTATCACTCTAGTATACTACATCTATCAGAAACGCTAATTGCTTATCTAAACTAGCTTGGAAGTGTTCAAGGCTTAGGTATGAGTTACATTAGCAACTTCAGAATATCTTAGACTTCCTAGACCCTAATACAACTCCCTAGAACATAGGTACAAGTCCCTTAAGCACAAAACCCTAAATAGGTCATAAAGTCCCGGAATTAGGTCTAAACTATCCCAAATCTTTACCATAAGCTACCACCACTTAGTATAAGCCTCCTAGGACTTAACCTTAGTCAGTAAACACTCAAAGGACCCTAATCTAGGCACTAAACCCTAAGCTAAACCCTAATCTCTCACTAGACAAAACTAGGTCTAAACTAAACCTAAACTAGTTCAAACCTAAACCTAAGCACCTCAAGCTCCTCAACCAAGCACCCTAGCACATTACCTACACCAAGGACACTACCTAGCACCTCCCTAAGTAGCTTTTAAGGAGGTGATCCACCTCCTTGTCACCTTCTTAGGCCGCGGCACAAAAACAACTACGAACACCCTATACCAACCCCTACTTACTCCTAGCCACCATTAGTCACCCTTATAGCTCCCATGTATAACCTAGTAGCTGCACTTAGTCATCCCCCCCTCTTGCCACATCCTTCTTTCTTTTCTTGCTCGCTACATCAAACACACCCTATAAATAGGTCGCAAACCCTCCCACCTCTTTCTTTCCTTAGTAGCCCTAGAAGTCGAGTGGTATAGCCTAGAACCCTTGTCGAAGTCAAAACCTAGCCGAAAGTCCCTAGAAATCTCGTTAGATCTCTGCTTGACAATGTAAACTTAAAATTTAATCCTATTAGCTTTAGTACTGACCTAGGATAGTTATGATATGCCTTAAAACCCTTAGGAACCTAAGCTAGAGACTTGATCATTTTCTTTTACAACTTTCTATTTTAAAACCTTAATTTTGGATGAATTGTTGTTTATGTGCTAAAATGCCTTATCTTGTGCTATATGTTTGTTTAGGTAACTTAGTTAAGCATATATTAGCTAAACATAAGCCAGGAAACTCTTTTATTTCAAAAAAATATAGTTTACATGGTTTTAGGACTAGTTTTGCAAATGTTTTCATTTAAAAGGGTATATATGGTAAATTTATGAAAATATGAAGTCTAGGGACTATTTATGACATTTCTTAGAAGAAATAAGTATAAGTACCCTTTTTGCAATGTTCTAAAACCTTAGGATAAAAAGTAAAAGAATTATAAACTTATAAGGACTAGTTTTGCAAATATTATTAAGTCAAGGGTATTGATGTGCGGGATTGCGACCACGCACTAGGGTTTTACCAATCAAGGGATCTTGAGAAGCTTGCAATCCCCACCAGGAAGTGTACCTGACCGATGTTGTATAGTGTAGTGGCAAGTACCGGGGGATTGATCGTTCTCTTAGGGAATAGTGTCGTTAGGATTGAAAAGCTACTCTAACAGGTCTAGGGGTGAGGGAAGATTCTTTTCGTATTTTTATATTTTTTAGGAAAGCAAGTAAAAATCTCGGGTTTTGGAAGAGTGGGCGGAATTAGTTGCTAGTCAACTAACCCAAATTGCTACTAATGCAAATAAAATAAAATAACGAAAAAGTAAATGGTTGTGAAAACTATAATGGAGAGAAGTGTGTTTACTTAGATTTTCTTACTCCCTAACTATCTTTTATCGATTGATTAGTGTGTATTAATTGCGTGGATGACGGATTGTATTCCTTAATACCATTCGTAGGGGTGTGTACGGACTTCCCTTAACTCTATGAGATCCTACTTCACTCCTATGTCGAGCCGGCTAAGAAGCTCCTAACATGGGATCACTAGAATTCACTCATGCATTAAATACAATAAAAATAACCTTAGTACACCTTGGTTCATGTTTCTTAAGACGTTCAAGCATGTTACCAACCGGAAGTCTGCCAGTTTTCTTAAGCCTAACATCGATAATCACCCATCCAATACAATTAATAACACACCATTCAATCAATAATTAATAGTTAGGTTTCATTAGATCTAAGCAAACACAAAGAAAATCTAGCCTAGCATGTTAAACAAAAGACAAGAACAAGATAGAATCAAACAACACATAGACATATTGAATGATTAATTGATTACTTATCTTCAATGTAACATGAGAGATCCAAGGGTTTAAAACCCTTAAAAAAGCTGCAAAAATCGTCTAGGGTTTCTCTCTAAAAAGTTCCACACGAATGACTAAAAATTATACGAATATATATAGAAAAACAGATCTGACGGCGTCACGTTATGGACTTGACGCTGTGTTAGGAATACGCTTTTTGTATAAGAAAGATTCGGTCACCCCAGATATGATTAAGCATTGTTTAGCTCGTAGTAGTTACAATAGTTAGTTAAACGTAGTTTAGAAGTAAATTAGTTCACGGAAGAAGGACGGGTCTTTACCCACTGTATACCTGATCCGCAGCCCAAGTGGCAAAACCCATGTACATATAAATACCCTCTCCATCCTTGGAGAGGGTAAGCCTTCTCATAATCTCATTTTCTTTTTTTTTTGGTTTTCTCTCTAAGGCTTCATCTCTTTCTCTCTCTAACTTTCTCTCTCTACATTTCTTTGTTTTCTTTCTTATGAATAACGAACCATAACCACATGTATGAGCATGTTTGTGATGTTATCTAGTGTTCTACAATTGGTATCAAGAGCCATGGTTACATCCTAGGGATTGTAGGACTTGTGGTGTATGGTTTGTTTTGGTTTCTACTAGTTTAGGGTGGTTTCTACTCATTTTTGAGCTTGTTCGTGGTGATTCTTGTGTTCTTTCTTGTACTTCTAGGATTAGAGGGGTTAGATTCATCTAGTTTATCATTTGGTTGGACTAAATCTAACGTTTGTGAAGTGTACGAGTTGTTTTGGAACTTTTTCTTGGCAGCGGTTAGCTCTACGATAAGGTGTTCTTCGCAGCAGTTAAGTTGGGACTTTAGCGGTTAGCAACAACGGTTAGGACAAGTAGTGGAGCAAACATTACGCTGTATTTTGTACTGTTTCAGCGGTTAACTTCCAGCGGTTTACTCTTCAGCGGTTAAGTTACCAGCGGTTTACTCTTCAGTGGTTACTTTACTAGCGGTTACTCAGTCAGCAGTTTGTATTATCAGCGGTTTACTATCACAGCGGTTACTTTGTTCGCGGTTACTTCCAACAGCGGTTAAGTGTCAGTAGTTAAGTCATAGCGGTTAAGTTCCAGCGGTTAACTTGAGAAGCGGTTAAGTGTTAGTGGTTAAGTGTTAGCGGTTTATCTTTGTCACAACAAGTTACTATATCAATGAGCAATCTAAATATGAAAAATACGTCAGAGAGTGCCATTCCTGAGATCCTCAAACTGTATGATATGGTCGATGAACACAAGAAACACAACACAACACAAATGACAAATGATCTTGATCTATGTGACAAGGATTCAGTAAGCTTAAACTCTCATGAGACAGAGATCAGTCAGCCACCCGTGTCATTCAATAATGCTAAGGACTGCTCCATAGTATGCTTTCTACAACTTCATTCACACCTTTCGGTGCTTTTAAAGGGAACTGAATTCATAATGGGATACGAACGTGCTTTTGCAACACTCTTTGGTCAAGATGTTCAGATCTTCACAGACACAATGATTCTTAACTTAGATCAATTGCAACAACAGCTTGACCAAGGAATATCTTCCAAAACTGGATCCATAGCCGCTCTTAGTGTACTCAACAAACAACTCCAAATGTTCTTTGAGTCAAAACTCACTCTGCAGTATGATTATTATAGTGAGATGACTAGAAGTTGTTTTGCTAAACATACGAGAATTGAGGTTGACACGTTCAGAGATACACTCATCCAGCTCATGGATAATGTTAAAACGTTCATTGAGGAAAGAGCACAACTCAGACACTTGGATGACAAGAAAACGAAGGGTTCCCTGGTACAGTCATGTGAGGGTATTGATGATTCGGGTGAAGCATTGGATGATGGTTTAAGTGTCACGATGAGTAAAGAATCAGCAAATGTTAAGATTGACAATTCCACCAGTTCAGTGACTCTTGTCACCCATGGCATGAATGCTGAATCTAGAACGGTCAATGACCAAAGGTCAAGTATGGAGGTACCCTTAGTTGATCAACATAATGTGCTCTCTAATGAACGGGAGCATACTGATCAAATCAAACTCACTTATGACTCAAATTCGTTGGAAAAGACTGATAGGAATACCATGTCTAATTCAACAAATATGAGTCATAAAGGAGGAGAGTGTGATCAGGATGCTGAACGTGATAAAGTGGTAAGTTCTGTGTTGACGGCTGATGTTTTTAAATCAAAAGATATGGTTGATAAAGAAACTTTTAACGAACTCTCAAAAAGATTTTTGCAACTTGAAAAACATTGCATTTCTCTTGAAATTGCAATGCAACAAAAGGAAGAAAGTTTTCAAAATAATCAACCATGCAAAAATCCGGGACTTCCTGATTTCCGTGAATACTTTGTGATTAATGGTTTGAAATCTCAGCTAGAAACCAAGAACTTGACAATCAAACACCTGAAAAACCGTATTACTGATTTGAGTGATATGTGTAATGATTTTAAAGCTAAACTTGTTAGCAGTGAGATTGCAACTAGAAATTTTGAGACTAAAATGGCTGTATTCATGTTGGACAATGAGTCTTTGAAAATTAAATGTAATAACCTGAATGAGTCTCTCAAAGAAAAGAGTACTAAGGCTGCAATACAAACAAACTCTTGGACTAACAAATATGATAAGTTCAAAGCACATCTTCAGGAAGTAGGCTTCACTGTCACATCTATTTATCATGAGCCTGGAGAATCAACAGTGAATAATGGAAACACTAAGGTTACAAAACCATCAATCTTGGGGAAACCTGTATCTCAAAGGAATTGAAATCAATCTGTTGCTAGACAACCAAATGCATTTAGGTCTGAAAGAACAAAATTTTCAAAAACACGGTTTGCCTCCCAAGTTGATGTGAAACAGGTGTTAACTAAATCAGTCAATACTCAAAATCTACCTAATAATACTTTTTCTGCCCCCAGCTCCCCTAGGACCAGTTCTAAAACAGTGATGAAACCGAGCGTAAAAAGTCTTAACCCTTATGACCTGTATAAGTACGGTGATCTAGAAAGGGCTAGAAAAAGGGCACAACTACATAAGGACGGAATCTTAGGATCACAACCTATTTTGATGACTCCTACTTTAGTGAAGAACGCTACTAAATTTCAACTGGTTAAGCCTAGGATTTTTTGAAAGTCATCTTCTGTGCATAAGATGTTTAATAACTCTAGATCTTGCCTAAAGTGGATTCCTACCGGTAGAATTTTTAAGCTCATTGGACTTAAGTGGATACCAACCAGTAAGGAGTTTACTAATGGCAATCCCATGGTCAGCCGGAAAACCCCTAAGGGTTTGGATACTGTTGTCACTAACCCATATACATGCAATCAAGTTTGTGATAATGCAGGTTGTCCTTACTCAAGTGGAAGATCTTCTTACTATTTCCACAAAAGAAGGCACAAAACATGGAGGCCAAAGATACACAAATCTCCAATGATGGGAGATTTTATATCTCACCCTTGATGCATTTCTTTCTATGACTTCTGGGTATCTCAAATCAGGACTCGGACTTTCTCTGATATCACAGTTTTACCAACTGTGTTCATTCCTCCTATATATACTTGTGTTTCTTTGTCTTCAATCAACATACTCTGATTTCTTTAATCAGGTCATTGATTGAGGGGGAGAGGATGTTTTGGATCTTGCCTTGTCGGTTGCTTATGTTTGCTTATATCTGTCTTGCTTGTCGTGTTTCTGCCTTATGTATGTGCTTAGTATACACAATTAGTTGGATGCTTAACTGAAGGACTTGTTTTGCCATTTTAAATACTTAAGCAGTGGTTTGGTTAAAATAGAAGGACCTATTTTGACAAGTTTCTAAAGGTTTCATGTGCATATTAATAGGCAGCGGTTAGATTAGCTTGGCATAACTTTTTCATTTCTCTCTCTCTCTAAAAACATTCCTCACCTCTCTAAAAACCGCTGCACATTCGTTCCCATTTGATTTGCTTCGTCCTCATTTGCTTTCTTTTACGGTATGTCGTGGATTGTTTCTGATCTCATTTCTTATGCCTATGCTTCCTCCTATATCCATTTAATTCATAGTTTAAGTAGTGTTGTTTTTTTTAAGATTAGTCGTTGGTTGTTTGAAGTAACTTTGTGATGATTGTTGCTTGCCTTAGTGTTTACAATGTGTGTTTCTAGGTTTAAGTCCTGTCTATGCTTTATATATATATCTTAGTATGGTGTCTAGGTAGTCTGCGTATATGATGTTCTTGATAGCGGTTAACTTGTGTTCTTGATAGCGGTTTGCTTAGTATGTGTTCTTGATAGCGGATAGATTAGCAGCGGTTAGATTAGCAGCGGTTAGATTAGCAGCGGTTAGTTTAGCAGCAGTTAGTTTAACAGCTGCTAGTTTAACAGCGGTTAGTTTAACAGCGGTTAGTTTAACAGAGGTTAGCTTAACTACGGTTAGTTTGACTAGCGGTTTGTTTGCTTAGTGGTTTATTATTCTAGCGGTTTGATGTGTCTTGGTGTGTGCAATGCTTTATACTATTCTCGTTGGGGGCTTGTCTTGAATATGTGTCTATTTTATGCATGCTCTAACCATCACATTTTTCTTTGGTTATCTTGTATGAATTTTGGTGTGTGCAGAACATAATGACTGACTCCCACACTCAAGGATCCTCAGCCACTCAATCTACTGTAACTTCTCGTACAGATGACGAGATCTTGCCTCACCAAGATTGGGTTCCGATTGGGAAAAGCAACTGCTATCTCAAAGCTGTCAAGCGTAATGATAATCCTATCCTCAAAATTTCCATGGCTATTCTGAAACAAACGGCATTTTTCCCGGCATTCACCGCATCCTCAACCATTCCTTCTATCTATATACAACAATTCTGGAACACCATTCGGTATGATGGTGCAACAGGGGCTTACAGCTGTCAGCTAGATGAACAGTGGGTAACCATCACCAAAGAGACTCTGGGGAGTGCACTCCAGATCTTGCCCACTGGAGATAACATAGTTTACACACCACCACCTAACCCTAATACGCTTATCAAATTCATTGATGAATTAGGTTACCCCTCAAAGGTTGTCACCCTGTCCTCTATCTCCAATGATCTATATCAACCCTGGAGGGCCATCATCACACTCATCAACCTATGCCTTACGGGTAAAACTTCGGGTTATGAAAGACTCAGAGCTCCAGCACTTCAGATACTTTGGGAAATTGTAAACCAGAAAAACATTTATTTTGTAGAAAGAATATGGGAAGAATTCACTCACTCCATTCACTCTTTCCTGGAAGACAAGGCAAAACTGGCTGCTAACAGAGACAGCAAAAAGAAATCTTCTAGACTTCTCATTCCCATCATCAGATTTACCAAGCTCATCATTTCTTCCCTACAACGCACACTTCGCTTTCCTATCAGAGCCGGCTCACCACTCCATCAGTCTAAAGATGAATATTCAGTGAGCTTCCAGAAATACGCCAGGGGCACCGCCAGCATAATCTTCAGCATGGCCATTCCCGAATCATTGCTCACAAAACAAATCCTGGAAGCTCCTTACTACAACAAGTATGTGGAACTAATGCAAGCAAGTAAAATTGCATCGGCCAGCGAAGAAACAACTCACACTCAGTCTGATAAACCTAAGTCTAAGAAGCGCAAGAGCCAATCTGAGTCTTCAAAACAAGTCAGTAAGAGCAAAGATAATGGCTCTAAGAAAACCAAAACAAAGGATACACTAAGTGATGTCAGCCCTGAACCTGAAGACACTCAAAATATTGAAGAAATGATGATGCAAAGAGCAGTGAAAGAAAGTCTGGCTGGTGCAGGGAAGCCACCAAGCCATCCAGTCGGGGGTGTAAGCATCAAGGAACCTGAAGCTGGGAAACTGACACAAGTACCACATGTTGAGGGAAAAGGCAAGGATGTCATTGTCGAGGAACAGGCAGCACACACACTGTTAAAAATCTCAACACCAGAACCCAAATCTGCAGCTTCCCAATACATTCTCAAGAGACGGTCTCCCGAACCATCTACTGAAAAGACCGTCTCTAAATCCCTAAGTCTCGAACCTACAGGAGAATCAAGTGAAACAGACTCTGATACTCATCAATCACCTAAACTGGAAAGCTCTACAGCCCAAGCAGAAGAAGAGTCCAGTGATATACCTCATCAAGAGATGGAAAAGGCAACTGAAACGCCTTGAGAGACGCTTCATTCAGATTTTATTCCTACCGTATATCCTGAGGTACAAGATACCCTCAAGATGAAATCGGACGACCAAAAGATTGCCGAGGAACATGATAGCTCTACGGGTACCCTTGCATCATTCAGAATCTTTGAAGCATACGGTGATCAGTTCCTTGTTGACAAACCTTCTGAATCAGAGGCCGACAAATCAGGAGAAGAGCATGAAGAAGCAATATCCATGGTCGATGTCCCAGTTCATCAAGACACATCAACCACTCCTGCCACTTCAATGCCATTAACAACACCTTCTGAAGCAACCAAAGCTACGGGTTCTACACCTCCAATCACCACAGAAGCTACAACAATATCTACTACTCCAGCTCCTAAGGTCACCTTGGAAAGTCTAGCAACCCAAGTGGATGATATACTCCAAACGGCAGCTAACGTGGTCGAAGAGAACCTAACGATCAATGAGAGACTGTCAGCTCATGCTAAAGACATCAAAAGTGTTCTACAGCTCAACCTATCTCAAACCCTCAAATATCACGACAGCAGACTACGCAAACTGGAACAAATCAAGATTGATCGTCTCATCACTGATACCATCAAAGATCAGGTTCAGGAAGCTGTAAGCGATGCCATGGAAGCTCCTCTCAGATCAAGGTTCAAAGATCTCTCTACATTCGACATGAAGCTGATCTTACAAGAGCGTATGTTCGAAAACATGGAATACCAGGGTCATGAGGCACACTGTAAGCTGTATGAGGCTCTTGAGGGTTCAATCCTTCAAGACAATGCTGAACAACATCATCGTGACATGGAGAAGGAAAGGAAGAGAAAAAGAAAACAGCAAGGTCATCACCAACATCCTCCTTCATACCCACTATCGCCTCCACCTCCTGGGTCATCTGGACCCTCAGGTCCTTCAGGACAGTCTGGAAGCTTTGGAACTATGTCAATGCCACCACCACCACCCTCTTCATCAAGAATGCCACCTCCTAAAAGATCTGACAAATCATCTTCATCATCAAAGCAAACTCCACTCACAACACATGCAGCATGGACTACTATCGACACTGGAAGAGCCAGTATGACCTCACCAGCTCATACCAATCAAGAGATTAATGAAGAATCGATTGTGTCTCATACTACAGAAGACTCAGACGNGACAAATCATCTTCATCATCAAAGCAAACTCCACTCACAACACATGCAGCATGGACTACTATCGACACTGGAAGAGCCAGTATGACCTCACCAGCTCATACCAATCAAGAGATTAATGAAGAATCGATTGTGTCTCATACTACAGAAGACTCAGACGATGATGAAGATGATGCTTCCACATCCCAAATATCTCAAAACGATGAATGGTGGGAATTAATCTCCAGATCTGATGACGCTCCTCATGTCAAACTTTCCAAAGAAGAGCTGCAAGCTTGTATCAAGCTAAAGACCGCTAAGCTACCAACAACTGAGCCGACCTGGTTAGTGTCACCATCAGATCAGCCAGCCTCTGACAATAACTGGTTCAATACAATTGCTAACAGCTTCGTTCCTCCAGCTGATAACTCCTTGCTCTCACAAACCGGAGATATGGGGTCGTTTATTGCATGGTTCTGCAAGGAGCGAGGAATCAGCAAATTGACTCAGAAAGATCTGGAAGGCCCAGCATACAACCTAGTCAAGGTCTTTCATCCTGACGTGAGTCATCTTCAGTTCCAAATGGAAGAATGCCACAAGCTGTTCAACGATCAAGTCAATGAAGTAGTTACTCAACATGACTACAGCACACCGCCATTGGGTAGGTCTCCAGGGCACGTCACTATACAGGCCGACTTCTTCTTCAACAAATATCTTGAATATCTTAGGTTTGGAAATAAGCAACGCAAGTATGCCCTATCCATCACCAAGATGAAGGCGGCTCGATACTATGACAGTGGTTTGGAACAGATGGTACCAGATGCAATGTGGATTGATGAAGAGTGTGAGTATGATCTTCCAGCAGCTTTGGGCATATCACATTGATGGTTTAAGAAGCAGGAATTCTACGTTGAGAGATTCAAAGCCAAAGGTGACAAGAAGTTTGTTCGTTCCCCTCTTAAGATCATCAGTGTAGTAAGTGTCAAGATTCACTCCATCTATGGATACAACTACCTAAAGTCCATTGTTCTTCGACGTGCGGATCTGAGGGACTACGAGATCAGTGAAGGTGACTTTAAGCATCTCCGGGCCAATGACTTCGAAGACCTGTATCTACTGCACATCCAAGGAAAATTGCATCATCTACCACCAAATGAAAAGAAGATACTTGCATTTGCTGTTCTTCACTGGATGAGAGGTCTAGTCATAAGGAAGCGAGTTGAAGACCTACAGCTTGGGATAGAAAGCTACCAGACACAACTGAACCTCACCAAGCCGCAATGGGAGATTGGTAACGTGGAACCAGTAGCAGATTTCACCGTCATTAGCTCTCCAAGGGCTGTGGTATACAGAGACAAGTACAACGTTCGAGTGGTTATGCGTAGTGATGAATTACACAAGTTCAGTGACGGGACGTTGGAAATGGTCGATGAAGCACTAGACTTTCGTGTGAAAGAATATCAAGTCTACTTTAACAGGCCCGGAAGATACACAAGCCAATGGACTGATCATGACTTGAAGATGAACCTTGAATTCCTAAAGGCCATTCGTCACCGCATGAAGATGAGAAGAATCTACCGCAGTCTAGAGTGCTATGTGGGAGGCAGAGTTCGTGAGGGTGACTACATGCTTCTCCAAAGAACAAAATGAAGCATCGAGCTGGATTTTGGTTATCACCCAGCTTTACCTTATTTGGGGTGATGTAATATGACAATTTATGAACTCTTAATATTTCTAAAATATATAATGTTTTGAAGTCGTATGTTTTTCACTGTGTGCGGATTATCCGAAAAGTTGTACGCTTTAGTGCAACCTTTCTAGTAAAAGAAGAGAAGTCTTCTTTTCCCAAAATCTCTTTCTTCTAAAATTCTTCAAAAGAGATTTAGTGGTGTAAAAGGTGGCCATCGGTCTTAAATTTTCTCGAATACGTTACCGCTCACATTAATGGCTATTAAACGTTAAAATTGAAAACGGGTCATTAATTGAGGGGGAGCGTATTTGCTCAAAATTTCTGTACCTTTAAAACCTTTGTGCACCAGCAACAGTGAAAAACCGAAAAGTGTCTCAAAATCAGTAAAAGTTTAAAATCTTATCACATTTCTCTCCAAAGCTTTTTCGAAAATCATTTAAATCAATTGGGATCACAAAATCTCAAAAGATTTGAAATTTTATGATCGGGGGAGAGAATGTGATTTAAATATGAAAACTGATTTAAAAGTGATGTTTTTGGAACTTAAAAGAATGTTTTTAGACTTACGAGAACGCTCCCTTATGTGTTAAAATTTTAAAGATTTTGGATTTTAATCAAAGCACATATTGAGGGGGAGTAAGTGATTAAATGTGATGTTTTTGGACTTGAAAAGATGTTTTTGGACTCAAAAGTTCGCTCCCATATGTGCTAAAATTTTAAAGATTTTGGATTATAAACAAAGCACATATTGAGGGGGAGCAAGTGTTTAATAATGATGAATATATGATCACGAATGTAAGCTCACCCGTATGTGCCAAAGTGTTAAAAACTTTAAAAAATTGATTCAATCAATGTGCACATATTGAGGGGGAGCAAGTGGCTACCTAAAAGCTGATAATGGATCCCTTTAACTAAGCAACGTAAACGTGTCTCTAGGGTATATGTCTATTAAGAGTAGATCAATTCAAAAAGTGCAACTCACCCTGACATGTGCTAATTTCTTTCTACCTCCTATGGGCACATGTTAAGGGGGAGCAATTGAAAAATGATAAAACTCTCAAAGTGTTAACAAAATGTGTTTCTTTATCATAAACCACCTTTCTGAGAAGAATTTATCAAGATGTTGGTTTATATGGGCGATTGGTGGAAAGATACCTAAAAGACGACCACTTTAATTTAATGCATGGAGTTATAAGGAATGGTAGGTTAGTATATGTTCCGCATTAGAATCCCCAGAACCGGAGGGATTCTTCCCACAGGATCAATCCAAACGATAGATTAGAAGTCCTTAGAATGATTGAAAAAAAGGAGAAAAGTGAGAAAGGGAAAATTGCTGACTGAGACTGAGCCCTAGAATGGAACAAACCCAACAAGGTTCTAGTAATGAAGTCTCGGTAAGCACTGAAGGGGTTGAAGAATTAAAAAGAAATGAAATTAGAAAGGGTGAAAAGAAATAGCCCTCCAATTATTCAACCTTAGGGCAGAAACCGGGTTCAATTCATATGCTACTGATTGTTACCAAGGTAACGTCGGTATTGAAGAAAAGACGTCATGGACCCAGTGATGCACTGCACTAAACTTTCCAGCCACTCAAGTTCTCTCAAAAGAGCTTGTTTCATTCTCACGGGGAACCGGTGTAAACTATCGACTTGTCTCTTAGAGCTAGTTGATATTGAAACAGGAGACCCCTCCCAAGTCTCCGCATAGGATAACCAAATTGCACTTACTGAGTCTAGAGCCAAGAGATGCATCAAAAGATCTCATAGGAACACTTGATACTTCTACACTGGTGGTTCAACATTAAGGACACCAGTTGTAATATTTTGATTCCTACGCAGATCTTAGCAATCTGCCAACAACACTTATGAGGGAATATACTCATGTATTTCCCAATGATTGAGTGGAAACTCCTGCCAGGGTCAACATCAAACAGCCCTGACAGCAGGTCACTTCGGTAATCTCTTGTGGATTACGCTTAGTGTGTACGGTGGTGTTCCAAAAGGTCTACAGTCGTGGGGTGATCTCCAGCGACTCACCTAATCGTTGGTGTACTTCGGTATGTCAGTGAAAGCCCTTTCGGGGGCATCCGATTAGGAACGGCCTTGGTAAGGATTAGAGAAAGTCTTCACACTATGCTGTTGACGATCTCGAAGTCCGAACTTGTAAGTGCCGGTATGTTTATTACTAACCAAGTTTTATGCAGCTCAACATACCAAACTTACCATGTTCACCACCATCACTCTAGTTCCACATGCTCATACCAACATCTAAAAGGAGACGTCAGAACTGTTCAACCGGGAAGATCTACTCAACAAAGATGTATGGGCATGTTGGAAAGGCGTAATCACACCAAAGACAAAGAAGTTGACGATTGATGCCGATTGCTGAAAAGATGCAGATTCATCATCTCATGCTTACACTTCAACATCATAACTCAAGATATCATGATCAAGGAATGGGCTTCGACTATGCTTCCACAACTCTGATGCAGAAGATCATGATCCAGAAAAGTGTAAGCATGACATCACAAAGACAATCACAACATCACAAAGAGACACATACACTCAAAGATGACTTGAAGCTAATTATATGGATGAAGAGCGAAGAGCAAAGTCAAAAGATCATCATATACATCAAGGAAGTCATCTTGAGTCGTTTATCAATGAAGAATCAACAACTACGAGCTACAAAAGAATCTACAAAGATCTCAATGCAAGAATTCAAGAATATTTCCAGGGGTGACCTCCCTTAGGGGGAGATTGTTAGGAATACGCTTTTTGTATAAGAAAGATTCGGTCACCCCAGATATGATTAAGCATTGTTTAGCTCGTAGCAGTTACAATAGTTAGTTAAATGTAGTTTAGAAGTAGATTAGTTCACGGAAGAAGGACGGGTCTTTACCCACTATATATCTGATCCGCAGCCCAAGTGGCACGCCCAAGTGGCAAAACCCATGTATATATAAATACCCTCTCCATCCTTGGAGAGGGTAAGCCTTCTCATAATCTCTTTTTTTTTGGTTTTCTCTCTAAGGCTTCATCTCTTTCTCTCTCTAACTTTCTCTCTCTACATTTCTTTCTTTTCTTTCTTATGAATAACGAACCATAACCACATGTATGAGCGTGTTTGTGATGTTATCTAGTGTTCTACACGCCGTCACCTCGCCGTGGTTAGGGTTTCTTGATGGCCTTCTTGACGCCGTCCCTCATTAATCCGTTCTGCCTTATCAAGGCTTGACGCCGTCATGAGGGGTCTTGACGCCGTCTGGAGTATTGTTCCAGCAGATTTTGACACTTCGTCGAATTCTTCACTTTTATGCTCCGAAAATGTCCAAAATGCTTTCTTTTCCAGAATTTCTCGCCAAAGTACCTAAAATGCTTAAAGAAATGATTTAGGGTGATATTTGATCAAATAAATACGATTTAGGGCTTAAATGACCCCCGAAAAGCGGTACACTTTTCGCCTAATCAGGTATAAAAGGTAAATATTGAAAGTTATATAGTTTAAGGACCATTTCTGTCATTACTCTAAATACATAAGTATAGGGACTAATTGTGTGAAATTTAGAAAGTTAAATGCTTAATATATAAATATATATATTTGAAATTTTAGGGTAAAAATTGTAAATATGTGAACTTGAAGGGTATAACGGACTATTTTCATAAAATTATCAAAAACCTATTTTTAGTTAACAACATAGCACAATACTAGAGAGCTTCATGTGAGGGGTTTCATTTGGGTATTCGTTTTGACGAGTTTGCTGGGTCTACGATTTAAAGTGCCCTGGCTCCTCAAACGTTTACTACATGACATCTGGATTATGATGGCCCAAACGGTGTTATGTTATATCTAATATCTAATAACAACATGGCACAATACTAGGGAGCTTCATGTGAGGGGTATGTACTTCTGAATTATGATGGCCCGAACGGTATTATGTTAAGTAACATAATACAATACTAGGGGGAACTTCATGTGAGCAGTATGTACTTCTGAATTATGATGGCCCGAACGGTGTTATGTTATATCTAAATTTAGAAACTCTAAGAGTGATTATTTGAGAAAACCTAAACTAGTACTTGACATACACACACCTACACTACCCCTAGGATACGTGAGTAAGCTGTCTAAACCCCTACCCTAATTACTTTAGAGTCAGGTGAGTCTTCATAGCCTCACTTTTAAATGCTTTACAACCCTGTGAGGGGAATACAAGTCTTTTTCTTAAGTTATTGCACGAGTAAACTATCTGCCACCACTACATAAATAAATTCATGAATCATAATCACTTGCGAGTGAACGCGAATATAGTTGATAGATCTATTGGAGTTTGACAACTCCCGTTGGTTTGCCTGTGTCATAGTTACCAATAAGTATTATATTTGAACCCTCTCTAAAGGATTAACTTTGGCAAGTTATCCTTTCTGTCCCATCATGGTTTGGTCTGGAGACCCCATGATCTGGACCTGTTAACGTGCGGTTCATGAGCTTAGTGCAATAACCTTCTCTCTCTAAAACTTTTCCACACATAAGGTTTCAGCTGAACCCTGTGGAACTTGTATTTACTCTATATCTACTTAAACCTATGACTCTCACTCAACCTTAGTGTTGACCTTTAAGCATGTTATCCTAGGTAATTGAGCTCTTTAGGAACCCTGGCACGGAGTGGCACTGGACATGAGGATGTCCAAAATTGTTAACATTCACCTTCTTTTGCTTTAAAAACGTATCTTAGGGACCTCTTTTTTGGTAAAAGTACATCTTTTACTATAAAAACTCTGATGAATAAATGAATGATAACTCGTTTTTTTTCAAAAATGTCTCTTTTTGAGTCATTTTCTATATCTTGTCTTTGTATCCATGAAGTAATACCCCAGGTCAAATTCCGCTGTGATCTATGAAAAATAGGGGTGTTACAGATTGGTATCAGAGCCTTTGTTATTGAGAACAAAAGGATTTTCCTAAACTATAACCACTTTTTCTAAAAAGTCCTCACTATTGCCTCTAGGATAGATTCCTCACTATTGCCTCTAGGATAGATTTCCTACTATTGCTATTGCCTTTAGGATATAATATAGGTTAAGGATATGCTAAGATACATTTCCCGGGTATTACAGTTAGATATGTCTTCCTTTAAAAATCTTATCTTCGTGTTGGATACCGATGATGAGGATACTTAATCAAATAGTTATGAGTATACCCCGGCTACCCCTACTCACTCATCCTCTGATTCTAATTCTCTGGAAGAATTAGCTCAGAACCTCTTAGTTTCCTTAGCTATAGAACCCTCCCTGAATGATCCAAATATGCCAACATATAATGGTTATATGCAAACATATGGTGGTGATATTCCTACCGTACCCACTTTAACCCCTACTCCATCTATATCCCACTATAATACTCAAGATTACTATATTCCCGAAGTAGTTTCCCCTCCCCGTAAGAAAATACGTATTATACCACCCTCGCCTGCCCTTAGGTTTGAAATAGGAAGTAGTTCTTATAAAACGCCTTTAGAAAGGCATGAGGAACAAATTGAGGATATACTTAGTCACCTAGATAAGTTGTCCTTAGGACGTATCGAGGAAGTAGAAAATAAGATTAGTAATCTAGGAAAAGGTAGAGTTGTAATCCAAAAAGAATATAATAGGTTAGAAAACGAACTAGAGAAACCTCGTAGTCAAATCTTTAAGTTACAACCAAAATATGAAGGACACTCTGATGAGGTAGTTACAGCTCATGTTAGACTTTCCACTTTAGAAATGATTATCGAGGACATTAAGGAATGTCTTAGGACAGATACAATGGATCTTTTAGAAGCAATAAAGGAACTTAAGAATAGCAAAGGATCAAACTAGTAAGGTTATAAACATAGGTAGTTTAGTTACATAGGTAGTTTAGCTAGATGCGAGTACTTGTTAAGTTTTCACCTTGTAAGATATAGAAACAAGTCGTTATAGAAGTTATAGTGTGCCTAAACTTAGTTACGTATCCAGTATTAGGATCCCCTATGGCTTAAATCTTAGGAACCACTATAGGCCTACCCTAAGTTTTAAGAACTCGAGGTCGTTAGGAATTTTAAAAACTAGTAATTCTACTTAGGAATACTAAAACTTATAACGATTAGAATCTCTTAGATTAATATCACTATGCCTTTAGATGGGGGAAATGAACTTCCGAGGAATTTATTAAATCTTATTAAGAAATCCGCCCTTTTAGTTTTAGGACTCCCTATACTCTATTTCTCCGGTATCAGGCAATGTTCTAAGAGTCAGAACTTGTATCTTCCGTCTCTACGCAAGCTTCTATTAGTTAGAACTTGCAAGAATGTCTATGTCGAATTTTAATCCTCATTATATTCGGCTACGACATTATTCTCATCTCATCTTATCTTACGAACGTCTATAGAATGGCACGTACGAGATCGACTACTCCCGCTACTCCCGCCACTCCCGCCATGACTCAGGAAGCCATCCGGCAACTAGTTGTTGACAGTGTAACCGCGGCACTAGAAGCCAGGGATGCTATCATGGCTAGAAACCCCGAAATTCCTGTGGTGAAGAAGAGTAACTACAAGGAATTTATGAGCTGTCAGCCCTTCAATTTCAAGGGGACAGAAGGGGCCATAGGACTAATTCACTGGTTTGAGAGGAGTGAATCAGTATTCTCCCATAGTAACTGTACTGAGGATTGTAGAGTTAAGTTTGCTAACGGTATTCTTACCGAAGAAGCTTTGTCCTGGTGGAACTCGTATGCCCAGCCAATAGGAATTGAGGAGGCATACAAGCTAACCTGGACTGAATTTAAGAAACTCATGATTAGGAAATATTTCCCTCGAACGGAAGTCAAGAAAATGGAAGATGAGTTTTACAACTTGACGGTAAAGGGGAACGATGTTAAAACTTATATTAGGAGATTTCAAGAATTGGCAACTTTGTGTCCTACAATGGTGCCAACTGTTGAAAAGACGATAGAAGTTTTCATCGGAGGTTTACCCCCAAGTATCGAAGGGAATGTTACTACCTCTAAGCCACAAGATTTAGAGGAAGCGATTAACATTACTTTGAGGTTAATGGATCAAGTAACAAAGCTAAACTCTGTGCCAGCGCCAAATGATAATAAACGAAAGTTCCACGATGGGATAGCTTTCGACAACACCAACCCCTATCCTCAACCAAACCCAGGGAAAGAAGCTGCTAGAGCTTATGCCGCCACTCCAAATGAGGGAACTGGTTATGCTGGGAAAGCCCCTCTGTGTGAGAGATGTGCTTTGCACCACACAGGGCCTTGTTTCATCAAATGTACTACATGTAACAAGGTGGGCCATCAGGCAAAGGATTGCAGGCACAAAGGACCAGCCACTAGGGGCAATCCGCCACTAGTAACGGTCATTTGTCATGCTTGCGGAGAGAAAGGACACTATGAAATAGATGTCAAAAGAAAAATACTAATGGTGCCCAGGGAAGAGCTTATATGTTGAGGAATAAGAATGACCAAGAAGATCTGAGCGTAGTTACGGACTTAGGATCTAACCCTTTGCCTTAGGTATCTATTCTCACCCTCGCACACTAACCCTAGTTAAAATCTTGGGACGAGATTTTCTATTAGAATGGGAGACTGTAGCAACCCACTAACTACCCCACTAGTTTCCCATAGGTTAGCTAAGCCTTACTAACTAAACATAGGCCCTCACTAAGCATTATCTAGGTTAGTTATGCATATACCCTTTTTTTCGAGTAAAATTTTTGCTTTACTATATCTCTATAGCCTATATGACCTTTAGACAAGCTCACGTATCCACCTATGCCCAACACCACTATGTTTACATCATATAAACATCCCAGTATGTCAAGTCTAGGTTATAAACATATTTTCACTAAGTAATCTATCACTTTAGTATACTATATCTATCAGAAACCCTAATTGCTTATCTAAACTAGCTTGGAAGTGTTCAAGGCTTAGGTATGAGTTACATTAGAAACTTTAGGACATCTTAGACTTCCTAGACCCTAGTAAAACTCCCTAGAACATATGTACAAGTCCCTTAAGCACAAAACCCTAAATAGGCCATAAAGTCCCGGAATTAGGTCTAAACTATCCCAAATCTTTACATAAGCTACCACCACTTAATATAAGCCTCCTGGGACTTAACCTTAGTCACTAAACACTCATAGGACCCTAATCTAGGCACTAAACCCTAAGCTAAACCCTAATCTCTTACTAGACAAAACTAGGTCTAAACTAAACCAAAACTAGTTCAAACCTAAACCTAAGCACCATAAGCTCCTCAACCAAGCACCCTAGCACCTTACCTACACCAAGCACACTACCTAGCACCTCCCTAAGTAGCTTACAAGGAAGTGATCCACCTCCTTGTCACTTCCTTAGGCCGCGACACAAAAACAACCCCAAACACCCTATAGCAGCCCCCTACCTACTCCTAGCCACTATTAGTCACCCTTATAGATCCCATGTATCACTTAGTAGCTGCACTTAGTAATCCCCCCTTTTGCCACCTCCTTCTTTCTTTTCTTGCTCACCTAAAGAAAATCCTAGAAAAAGAAAATAAAAATCTCACTAGAAAGGATTCTAGCGAGTAGACCTAAAGAAATAAAAATTTCTACCTAAACAATAACTATTCCCCGGCAGCGGCGCCAAAAAATTGATGCGTGGTTTTGTAACCTTACAACAGGTTTTACCTCTCGAGGGATCTCAAGAGGCTTACAACCCCACCAGGCAGTGTACCTGACCGATGTAGTATAAGATAGTGGTAAGTACGGGGGATTGATCGTTCTCTCACAGGGAATAGTGTTCGTTAGGATAGAAAAACTACTCTAATAGGTCTAAAGGTGGAAGGAAGATTCTTTTTGTATTTTTATATTTTTATGAAAGCAATTAAAATCTCGGTTTTTGGAAAAAGGGCGGAATTAGTTGCTAGTCAACTAACCCAAGTTTACTAGTTTTGCAAAATAAAATAAAATAAATATCTAAACTATTGTGGTTGTGAAAACAATATTGAGAAAATTGTGTTTACTTAGATTTCATTACTCCCTAACTATCTTTTACCGGTTAATTGATATGTGTGTTACTTGTGTGGATGAAGGGTGT
>LBNU01008587.1:87459-113445 GCA_014162995.1 Artemisia annua | reverse complement strand
AGCACGTTATTTACCATAAAGGAGTCCAGTTTTCCTTGAGCCTAACATTATGAAACAATCATCCCAACAAACAACAACACACAACAATTACACCAATAAATCAATAGTTAGGTATCCATTAGACTCTAGGCCAACACACTAGAGAATTTAGCTTACTCATGTAATGACAAGAATAAGCAAGACTAGATAACAGACCAACACATAGACATATGATGAATTAAAGTGGACTTATCTTTAATTAAGCACTAGGTCCAAGTTGGCAAACCCTAAAAGCACAGAAAAATTCGTCTTTAGGGTTGCACCTAAAAGTTCCTCCACAAATGTCCACACTACAGAAATGAAATTAGAAACTTAATATATAGATTTTACACTCCTGACGCTCAGGTTATAAGGGCTGACGCCTCAAGGCCGCCGCCATTAGGTTTCTCGGATGGCCTAGATCCACTTCTGTCGCCGTCACCTTATAAATCCTTCTGGGCCGTCACTCTTTAAAATAACTCCTGACGGCCTACTTTTCCTAACAACTGACGGCGTCAGGTGTTAAATCCAAAATTTTCTCTGGCCCGTCATTTGTTAATTGGTTTCCACTCTTTTGTCAAGGCTTTCTAATGGCGTCACCTTGTGACTTCTGACGCCGTCAGGTTGTAAATCTTCATCTTTTGAGACTTTGTCGTTTTCTTCACTTTTATGCTTCAAAAACGTCCGAATATGCATGTTTTCCAGAATTTCTCTCAAAAGTACCTAAAATGAAAAAAGGAACAATTTAGGGCAATATTTGATCACATTTATACGAATTAGGGCTTAAATGACCCCCTAAAAGCGTAACACTTTTCGTCTCATCAATCATTTTCTTTTACAACTTTCCATTTTAAAGCCTTAATTTTGGATGAATTGTTGTTTATGTGCTAAAATGCCTTGTCTTGTGCTATATGTTATTTTAGGTAACTTAGTTAAGCATATATTAGCTAAACATAAGCTAGGAAACTCTTTTGTTTCATAAAAATATAGTTTACATGGTTTTAGGACTAGTTTTGCAAATGTTTTCATTCATAAGGGTATATATGGTAAATTTATGAAAATATGATGTCTAGGGACTATTTTTGACATTTTTTAGAAGAAATAAGTATAAGGACCCCTTTTGCAAAGTTCTAAAACCTTAGGATAAAAAGTAAAAGAGTTATAAACTTATAAGGACTAGTTTTGCAAATATTATTAAGTTAAAGGTATAAAAGGTAAATATTGAAAGTTTTATAGTTTAAGGACCATTTCTGTCATTAATCTAAAATACATAAGTATAGGGTAATTGTGTGAAATTTAGAAAGTTAAATGCTTAATATATAAATATATATTTGAAATTTTAGGGTAAAATTGTAAATATGTGAATTTGAAGGGTATAAACGGACTATTTTCATATAATTATCAAAAACCAATTTTTAGTTAAAAACATAACACAATGCTATGGAGCTTCATGTGAGGGGTTTCATTTGGGTATTCGTTTTGAAGAGTTTGCTGGGTTTACGATTTAAAGTGCCCTCGCTCCTCAAACGTTTACTACATGACCTCTAGATTATGATGGCCCAAACGGTGTTATGTTATATCTAATATCTAACAACAACATGACACAATACTAGGGAGCTTCATGTGAGGGGTATGTACTTCAGAATTATGATGGCCCGAACGGTATTATGTTAAATAACATAATACAATACTAGGGAGCTTCATGTGAGGAGTATGTACTTCTGAATTATGATGGCCCGAACGGTATTATGTTATATCTAAACCTAGAAACTCTAAGACTGATTATTTGAGAAATCCTAAACTAGGACTTGACATACACACACCTACACTACCCCAGGATACGTGAGTAAGCTGTCTAAACCCCTACCCTACTTACCTTAGACCCAGGTGAGTTTCATAGCCTCACTTTTAAATGCTTTACAATCTTGTGAGGGGGATACATGCTTTAAATCGAATACAAGTCTTTTTCTTTGGTTATTGCACAAGTAAACTATCTGCCACCACTACATAACTAAATTCATGAATCATAATCACTTGCGAGTGAACACGAATATAGTTGATAGATCTATTGGATTTTGACAACTCCCGTTGGTTTGCCTGTGTCTTGGGTACCAATAAGTACTATAATTGAACCCTCTCTAAAGGATTAACTTTGGCAAGTTATCCTTTCTGTCCCATCATGGTTTGGTCTGCAGACCCCATGATCTGGACCTGTTACGTGCGGTTTATGAGCTTAGTGCAATAACCTTCTCTCTTTAAAACATTTGCACACATAGGGTTTCAGCTGAACCATGTGGAACTTGTATTCACTCTATATCTACTTAAACCTATGACTCTCACTCAACCTTAGTGTTGACCTTTAAGCATGTTATCCCAGGAAATTGAGCTTTTTAGGAACCCTGGCACAGAGTGGCACTGGACATGTGGACGTCCAGAATAGTTATCATTCACATTCTTTTGCTTTAAAAATGTATCTTAACGACCTCTCTTTTGGTAAAAGTACATTTTTTACTGTAAAAACTCTGATGAATAAATAAATGATAACTCCTTTTTTCAAAAACGTCTCTTTCGAGTCGTTTTCTATTATCTTGTCTTTGTATCCATGAAGTAATACCCTAGATCAAATTCCGTTGTGATCTATGAAAAATGGGGGTGTTACACTTCAATTTGAGTTTAGTATGAAAACAACATATAAGCAATATGTTCAAATATGTGTGTGCTTTTGGATTCATTTTCAAAACTTAGTTTTATGAATGGAGCTTTGATTGATCTTTATGTGAACTCAACATATGCAAAATATAAACAATTTTAACTATATACGAGATATAAGTAAGTAAGCTAAGTAATAAGTTAGAGATGGAAAGATCAGACCGCGAGACACAGGATTTATAGTGGTTAGGCTACGAAGCACCTCTTCGCCCTACTCCACTCCTCGGGCACCAAACTCGAGAGTTTTCTTTACTAAGTCAACAAGCTCCCTTATGGCGGAGAAAACCTTACACACTTTCGCTTACACCAATTTAACGACACAAAGCTAAATGTCAAGTTCTAATCGTAGCTAGAACCAATCTCACGACTTCAATCACAACACAACTTCTTCACAACTTCTCACAACTTCTTCACTGCCTCACGGCTTCTCTTTCTTCACTACTTCACGACTTCTACATCTTCACTACTTCACTACTTCTACTTCTTCACTACTTCACGGCTTCTATTTCTTTACTATTTCACTGCTTCTATTTCTTCACTACTTCACGGCTTCTATTTCTTCACTGCTTCACTGCTTCTATTTCTTCACTTCTTCACGGCTTCTAATTCTTCACTTCTTCACGGCTTCTACTTCTTTATTGCTTTACGGGTTCTAATTCTTCACTACTTCACTACTTTTACTTTTTCATTTCTTCACGGCTTCTACTTCTTTATTATTAACCACTACTCCTATACACCTCTACTTCTTCACACTTTTGCTACTTCACACACCCTCAACTAATCTAGTTACCTATGTTTAAATCTAACTAACTGATATACACACCTTATACAAGAATGAATGAATGATGGACAAGGATTCTCTCAAGTTGTAAGCATAACTTGAGTCAAGTTAGGGCATTATGAGCCATTGGATTTGATCTAATGGCTCAAATCAAAAGAAGTTCTTTTGATTTGAGCCATTGGATCGAATCCAATGGTTCATAATGGCCCAACTTGAGTCAAGTAACTTGAGAGGATCTCATCCCATGAATGATTTACAAAGTGGAATGAACAAACAACTTAGTTAGCAAGATGATACTATGTTGTAATACTTCTATTCTTGATTAATAGAAGTATTCTTCTCTTTGCACTTGAATTGTTGAAGCTTGGATCACTTAGAAACAAAAGCTTATGATTATATGATCAAAGAATTAAATAGAATGATTAAGAGAGATTTGGACAGAAAGTTTTTGTGCAAAAAGGTGAGGAAAAAGTCCAAGGAAAAAGGTGAGGAGCGTGGCCGGTTCCCTTAATTAGGGGCCGGTCCTCTTAATATTTAAGGGGGCCGCCTAGTTAATTAAGGGGGCCGCCCATTCTAAACGTTGCTCAGCTTTGTTTATTTGTAGGGAAGGTTTTTCTGTAAAATTTTTGCCATTTTTGGTTGAAAATTTGAATTCATATATTTATAATGGATTTACTATATTTATTTAATACCAAAAATGATTTTATAAAAGATATAAAATATTTGTGACATTTTATAAAAAATTTAGTGATTAAGAAAATGTTCCTTTGATCATATAATGCATTAGACATTTTGTTTATTCATACCTTAAGTGATTAAGTTGTTAAAGTGAATATTTACTACTAAATACTTGTTTACGTCATAATCTTTGGTTTAATGAGTTTACATTTTGTGATTATCAAAACGTAGAGATATCGAAAAATATTAATAACATTTTTGGACATTATTTATATCAATATTCATTAAACTTACGAGGTTTTTATCAAATAGTCAAACAAAATTAAAGGGTTAAATGAATGTGTCAAACAAAGTTAAGGATAAAATTATAGTTATATAAAATTAAGTAGTCAAACTATAAGCTAATCAAAATAATAACCATTGAATACCCTAAGATGGCTAGGAGTCATAATGGTTACACGACGTTTCATCCGATGTGGCATGCGTTAGACCTGCATTACCACTCCGAGCATCTTTAAATTATAGCTGCGTTATGATCTATGTTGGTAAACTAATGCACGTTGGAACGTGCTAGGTCACATTTTTTTTACAAACACATCCCCTGTGGATCTTTAGGCTTGATGATTTGTGTTTGTGGGTTTGCAGTTGTTTTGTGTGTCGTGTGTGTGCAGGTTTACATATGAAGAAGATGAGAGTTTTNACCCAAAATCAAGTCCATAACCCATAACCCATGGAGCTTTGATCCATAACCCATGACCCATTGCATGACATCATGCATGACATCCATAATGGGTAAAACCCATTACTCATGACCCAAAGTCCATAACCCATAACCCAAAGTCCATGACCCAAGACCCAAGATGTCTTTGACATCAGGCATGATATCATCTATCCATGGATCATAACCCATAACCCATGACCCGGATTGTAAACCAAAATCTGGACTGGTTTACCCAGTTAGCCGGATCCCTGAGTCTACACTAGTCGGATCCCTCTAGGGAGGGAACCGGCAGAACCGAGTGAACAGTAGGCAGTTTTGCCTATAAATAGTGAGCCATTTCTAATTTTTCTCTGATCCTTTTTAGAGTTTACTTCTCTCTATACTCTAAACTCTCTAACCTCATATCTAAGGATCTTTTCTATGTAGTTTCTCTTTGTGTTTCTCTAGGTTCCTTCCAAAAGGTGAGAAAACAACCTCTCGAAGACGTGCAAGCTCATGTGATGACTTGCTTAGGCTCTTCTCTTCCAAGATCACAGGATTGATTCTTGTTCTTTCTTTCTTTCTTCTCCAAAGGTGTTGTAGAAGTGTTGGGTCGGTAGGTGTAAAAGGACTTTGAATCCTTTTGTCGAGTTGTATTGGGTGTGTTGGTTTGGTCCGCCGTGCTAAGGACCCGTTGTCTAGCCTAGTTCCAGATAAAGTATAGGCGATGAAGGTTTGTCTATCTTGTGTGAAAGACCCAGTATCTAGCTTTGTACTAGATAAAGTGTAAGCTATGGTGTAAAGGCTTCTCCGCCATGTGAAAGGAGTTGGTGTTGTGTAGTGATTACGAACTCTCGAGTAGGTGACTCGGGGAGTGGAGTAGGGCAAGGAAGGTGTCCTTGTATCCGAACCACTATAAATACTTGTGTTGTGGTTATGTCTCTCTATCTTTATCTCATAGATTAGATTTACATACTTTAATCAATCAATATCCAACATGTTAAAACTAGATTGACATAAGTCGATCTATAACTTTTNTTGGTGTTGTGTAGTGATTACGAACTCTCGAGTAGGTGACTCGGGGAGTGGAGTAGGGCAAGGAAGGTGTCCTTGTATCCGAACCACTATAAATACTTGTGTTGTGGTTATGTCTCTCTATCTTTATCTCATAGATTAGATTTACATACTTTAATCAATCAATATCCAACATGTTAAAACTAGATTGACATAAGTCGATCTATAACTTTTAATAAGTGATTTTAATCGGTAAAACCATTCAACCCCCCCCCCCTTCTAGTTTTCTACAATTGGCATCAGAGCTTCGTTACCATGTTTCTTAGAGTATATTGTACTTTAAAAACTTGATACGATCCGTGTATGTTTTGAAAACTACAATGAAGGAAAAACTTTTGAGAAAATTAACTCATTTTACAAAAAGATCAAAACTTCTATCTCTTGGATATTGATATTTCATCTTGTTTCTAACAAATCCTTTTGAGAATTATTCAGTTTAGGTTTCTTCGAAAACTCCATCATCTGAAAGGAAAAAATGAAGTTTGTACACTAAAGAAGAATCCATAAGTGTCGTTTGACTCTTTTGCTAACTAAGGTAAAGATAGCCTAAAAGAGGCTTCTGAAGTACTTCTCATCCACAGTTTCATAAAAAACCATACCAAAAGGTATGTCTTCTTAGTCAAAATTAGTTCTCTAAAAATGTGCTAATTGATTATGGTGAAAAGATGGATTCATACATATTTTCTTTTCTAAAATTTTGTTAACATATACATACCTTATTTAAAGACATCTCTATTTAAAAGCTTAAAATTATCACTTGAAAAATCTTTCACATTTATGCCATCCATCCTCACGACAACTTTCTTCATCTCATTGTTTTCTCTATTTCTCGTCTATTCATCCTTTTCAGTTATTTGGAATAAAAATATTCTTTTGCTCAGTTCTCTCGAATTCCTCCTCTAGTTGCTTAGAATCCAATACTATAAAACACACGCCTTCAAAACACCTCTGCCGGATCCATTTTAGAATGGATCTGAAAGAACCGGCTTAACAGACATAAGATTATCATCTCACATTATTTGTCTTTTTTCAAAACAACCCTATAAATGTTCTCTCAGTATAGAATCTTACCGCCTTTAATCCTAAAACTATTCCTTTTAAAATAATTACATCTTATTAAACATTCTTTTAAAAGGGTTTAGCTGTTTACCATTTTACAAAGGTAATCTTCATCACATAATGGTTATATAACATAAAACACAAACACTCAATCTAATGGGATCTCATATCTACAAATATACATACTTATCTAAATCTTATACAAACAAAAGCCTTTCTCAACACCTCATACTGTCAAAAAACCTTCTCACGTGTAGACATTCACAGCTCCACATTGTTAATACAAAAAGACAATTTGATAAGTTGAACCTTCGTAGACATCTCTACTCGTAATGGAGGTAATACTCTTACTAAACTCTTCAAAGATATGAATATTATTTCTTAAATTGTCTCTCTTAAAACCACTTGCGTAGGTCTCAATATGTCACACGAATATGACTTCGATTTTCGAGACACCAGTGTTTACATCCCAGACATCTCCCATGAACCAGACACTCCAGGATACCATGTTCATAGGTTTAATAATCTTGAAACTCGCTTCCTTCATGCGGGTCGCATTGTTGACTCTTCTTTTCACATGGCGGAGAAGCCTTTACACCATATTGGACACCTACTAGAGAGTTCGTAATCAATACACAACACCATTGTGCCACGGATAATCTCTTTAAAAGAAGTTCCCTTATCTAAAGTGTCCAATATGTAATACCTCTGTAAAAACAATTGAACATTTGCTTTTTGAGTGTACATGGACTCGACCTATTTGGTTTGGTTCTTCTTTAGATTTTCAGAATCATCCTTCAGGTACAAGCGTTTCTTTTCGCTTTAAGAGATTTGTAAGTGAAGTCTGAAAGTTTCTCCTATTCTATCAATTTTGGCAAAGATTTGATGATTCATTTAGCGATCCCATTGTTCCTTTGTTTATGATAATGTTGATCATTCTCCTGGGGGCACCATATCCTCGATTAATGTTCATTTGAATGAATTCGATAAAGTAATAGACTCAAATCTCATTGCAAAAGCGGATTGTCCTCATTCTACATCTCTGACTTCACTGAGGTGGATCCCCCCACCCCTACAACTCTCAGGTGAAGATAAACTATGATGCAACTTTCATGGACTCCAAGGCCGCTTTAGCTATTGTAGCGCGTGATTCTACACGTTCTCTCCTTTATGTCGATGGTATTCCAAGCTCTACTATGTCTCCTCTTTAGACAGAAGTTTTAGCAGTGCACTATGCGTGTCATTTGGCATTTAGTCATGGTTGGTCTCATGCAATTGTGGAATCCGATTGTCACACAACTATCACTGTTTCATCTTTGGAAACGACACCACCATGGAGTCTTGCTACTCTGGTAACTGACATTCGCTCGTGGTCGACAAATTTGAAATTATCTTTCTCATGGACTAAGCATGAAAACAATAAAGTTGCTCACTGGGCAGCTCGCTCCGCATATTCTTCCGCTTTATCTTTTAGTTGGGATGTTTCGTTTCTTTATGAACTTTTCTGTCCGAGTGATATGTACGGATCTTAGTTTGTTTCTTTTAATAAAGTTGAAGTTCAAAAAAATAAAATAAAAAAAATAATAATATGACATATATTCTTAGTATCATCCGTTATTAGAAAACTCAACAATTCTCAACATTATTTAAATTATCATGTAAAAAACTATAAAAAAATTCTGAATCTCAACTTTCGTCATCACTTATCACTTCTTAACGCGAATACCTGCATGTTTGTAAACTAAAATAACACGACTTGCCTTACCCTTCCTCCGTAACTCCATGAGCGCCTATAGATCGGTAATGTACTTTTAATAACTCACCGAAATCTACGTGGCAGTCAAAAGAAGGTAACTGAAAGGGTCCTCTTTGAATAAAATTTGTGGAGGCTACAACAACGTGTAATTAATTTGAGAGAAGGGGACAATACACATGCCATCAAATATTGATGAAACCCGCAAAGTTGGTTGAAATCTGTTTGGTGGATATCTATTAATACATACATTTGTATCAAAACTACAATTATGTTTAGAGCTATTTATCTTGTTTACTACAAATAATGATAATACTAATAAACTCAAACCTTGTTTAACCATAACTTGATGGTCAAACTTTAAAACATTAAAAATTGTTTCTGTTCAGCAAATTAATCAATCCATGATTTTATTTATTTATTTTTATTATTTATTTATTTATTTATTTATTATTATTATTATTAATAAGAATGTTTTAGAACCCTGCTTGACTCGGCTAACGAGCTGAACCAGGAACCGGCTTGAAAATTTGGCCGGATGTGATCGAGTTGTTGCTAGTTTGAGAACCAGAGTGAACCGTCAGTTTTTCATTGACTAGGTTTGATAAACCTGGCCAGGTCATATTTTTTGTCAAAAAATGTAACAAAATATATCTTTTCCCATCAACCTTTTAAGTTAATTGACAAGTTGAAGTAGTGAAGACTAATGTTAGTTATCATTTTGTTAAAACAGTAAATTAGAGTTATAAATTATCTTACAAACACCAACTAATATAGTTATAATATAGACTATTATAACTTAGAATGATAAGTTAATCGTTGTTGCAAATCTTTGTCATATAATTATAGATATTAAACATAAAAATAAAGCTTATCGGTAAAATATCAATCTTTTTCATCGATTCAATCAGATGTATGAATAGAGTCGGATAAATTATGAGATCACGTAATACTACATATTAAATATAGAAAATAAATATACATAAGTATAGAATCAGTTCGACCCGTGATTTAAGCGGTTGAATTGATGATCTAATGAACCAGCGAGTACACCGGATCGATAAAAAAACCGGGTTTGAAAACATTGATAAAAAGAAATTGTCTAATCAATTTTATGATCTTATATTAATTTCATAATAACTACTAAGCTAACTCCAGCTGCGTGGTTTCATAGCCTTCAATCTCTATCAGTTTGCATCAATTATCCACCCATGCATTATAAATATTGCTTCAACGATAATGCATGCAATTTATTAAAGTGATCAGCTACATCTGAATATGCATAAAGTACAACCATACATGGGCAAAATGAGGTAGCATCTAATAACTACAGTTCCCCATGAATTAAGTTTAACCACCAATTAAATAAGAAATGAAATGAAGTGTTATGCAATAATTGGATCAAGTACATGTTTTTCTAATACAAATCAGCTTAAAGTATTTAGTAAATCACATAAGAATTATATGAATTTCTTTGCATTTCCATGGAATATGGCACTATATATCTATTAGCTATCAGAAGTGGAAGAACACTCACAAGCAACCTCATCTACATCTATACGATGGAAATTCCTGTGGCAACCACAAGCGGCGCACGTCATTGCATCTCTTGTTCCTTCGTCTCCGCTTGCCATGAACTCTCTGCATCCGTCAACTGCATACCGGCCAATGCTAGCAGCATGATTCTTCAAGCATTGACCATAATGAACCGTTCGAATGACCGATGCACTTAAAGACGTATTTGAATTGCTCTTCTTGATCAGTATCTGCTGTTTCTTTATCGTTCTCATCCTTCTCTCTCTTATGAAATCCCAATATATGAGAAAGAGAGGCAAGGAAATATGACTTATTAAAGGGAAAACCTAACAATGGAGAGTTGAAACTATGTATTTCCCACTTGGGAAAAAGTGATATGATATACCATGGAGGACCATTATGTACGGCGTGAAACTTGTAAAGTATGATAGTTTTTATACATCTTTTAAATGGAAGGTTTGTTGATGGGACTTGGGCGGGTTACGTAGGACATACATAAATAAATTTGTGTTATTATAAGAAAAACCGTAATTTGTATACCAAAAAGTTATCATACTTTATATCTTGAAAACTTTAGTAAATCAGGGCCGGAGCCAGGATTTTAAATTAAGGGAGCCGAAAATGTTTCGTTTGCCGATAATTCAACCTCAATCGTAAAAATAATAGATCAATCTTATATGTACAAAAATAACAGAATTAAAAGTGTAAAATCATAATTATTACATTAATTTCGATGTTACAAAAAGATGAAACAAAGAACTACAGTAGTAACATAAACGAGAACGTTAAACAGGCTAAAAAACATTTAATAACATAAAACATCCTATTTAAGGGATGAAAACTCACAAAATCAGTTGATAAAAATTATAAGAAACTGAATGAACTTTCATATAACTAAGTCTCATTTAATATTAAGGTTGTCAAAATATTTTCACGTATGGCTAAAGAATTTTGGAAGGGCCGAACGTTTAATTTGTAGATGTAAATGGGCTTGGGCTGAACATCTAACTTATCAACTTGACTAAGTGGGGATGCTGAGCACCCACTAGTCCCCCATCACTTCCGCCTCTACTTAGTATTGAACATTATAAACCCCGTATATAATATATATTATTGATAACCATTTATAATTAGAGATTAAGACGCAGAATAGCAGCGAACTTTTTCAAATGTATCGTTTTTGTACGTGTACTTTTTTTAAGTTGTAGAATAGTAATATACTTTTCAAAGTATCCCCTTCTGGTACGTGTACTTTTTTCAGTCATAAAACAACAATGTACTTTCCACAAGTGTTCCAATTTGATACGTCATCGCACGTACCAAACTGAAACACTTATGGAAAGTACCACGTACCAAATTGGAACACTTATGGAAAGTAAACTGCTATTCTACAACTTAAAAAAAAGTACATGTATCAAATTGTAATAGGGGTGAGCAAATGGACCGAGAACCGAACCGGAACCGAGAACCGAACCGGAACCGACCTAACCCGAACCAAAATTTAGACCCGCGGTTCGGTTCTCGGTTCTTCAATATTGCAAATTTCAGTTCTCGGTTCGGTTCGGTTTGGAACCGTGGGTCTCGGTTCCAGAACCGAAGAACCGCTACTTTCAAATATATTGAATTTTTATGAGATATTTAGTTCTTTTACGTGATATTTAAAACATTCTTCTTCTTGCTTTCTCATTTAACAATAGAAAAAAGCTCTATGGTTAGCGGTAGTGTGTGTATCTTTATTGTTTGACGTAACAGTAGTATAGAATACATGTTCAAATAGACAAAGTTTCTATCATTTTAATGGGTATATATATATTATATGTTAATAAGAGCATAGTTCTATGGTGACAGTGAACAAAATATCTAACATTAACTAATATGTGGTGTACAATATGTATTATATATGTGTAACATTAAATGTTCTTTTATATAAAATAACTTGTCTTTGATACACAATATGTAAAGAAATAAGGCATGATTGTATACTTGCATGTAAAACAGAAGAGCATTAAGTTTATGTTGTAGTAAAATCAGTTCTAACGGGTAAGAACCGAAATACCCGAACCGAAACTGAGAACCGAACCGGAACCGACCCAACTTCTCGGTCCGGTTCTCGGTTCCTACAAAATTCAAATTTCGGTTCTCGGTTCTATCGGTTCCGGGTCGGTTCCATGCGGTTCCAGAACCGCGCTCACCCCTAAATTGTAACACTTATTAACGTACATTGCTATTATAGAACTTAGGGGTTTTTGCATATATATCATTCCGAAAATGCATAATTGCATATATATCCAAAGTATGCATAAAAACCATTGTACTATGTGCATCAAACACTTGTACAAAGGATATATATATGCAATTATTCATTTTGGGAGGGATATATATGCAATTCTGTACACGTACCAAAACAGTACATTTGAAAAACTTTGTTGCTATTCTACAACCAGTGTTGCAAAACAAGGACTACAAGGCCTATTAATCGCCGATTAAGTGCTACAAGGCCACTAGCCTTTCCGATTTATGTAAATCGGTCAAACAACTCGGCCAACCTGGTCAACGATGGTCAACGGTGGTCAAGCTTGTCCGAAATGTTCAAACCTTGCTAGAAATACCTAAAACTCGCCGTAAAATTGTTTAATAAGTTATACTTGGTGTTTATATCTATTTCAAGATGTTTTTTTTAAGAAAAATATTTCCAGTAATACCTAAAATTTACCAGAAATACTTAAAACTTGCCAAAAATATAGAAAACTAGTCGAAAATGCCAATTCGATTAATCCCGCCTACACCAATTACAAGCTAAAAGGGGGTCAACCGCCGGACTACCGATTCATGATTTTTGCAACCTTGTCAACGACTTAATCCCTATAAATTATAGATGTATAAGAAACTAATGGTATCTAACCTTACGCTGGGGCTTGGACTAACTTTATACACTTATTATGTAAGGTGCTAGTCTTATATTTTCGTGCTTGATGACTGTTAAAAGTGTATTGTGCCATAAACTATTTATAAACAAATGCTAAATTCCCCTAACTTGTATTTTGATTATGATAAAATCGCATTTTCAAGACAAGCAAATCCTAAGTATAAGGATATTTGATGACGTGTAATTTCATACTCTTTTTAAGGGTCATTTAGCCTCTAAACATGTATACTTTGAATGGATTATTGCCCTAAATTACTTCCTTTTGAGTTATAGTTTTGAGAGAGCAAACGCTAGAAACGTCGATGTTTTGGGCTGGATTGGATGAAGAACAAATAAAAACGAAAAATTCAGCTCTGTGGCCGGCATATGTGATGTGGTCACCAAATTTTCCTAGAAAGTGAAAATTTGAGAATTTTTGTGACGGCTTAGAGTCTGGAGACGGCCTCCATGACGACGTCAGATGGCCCACGCGATGACGTTATAACCCAAAGGCTGACGCCGTCACAATATGGGGGTGGAGTTAAACCCTAACGATCGGTGGTGAGCTGACGGCATCACAACCCCAACGTGACGCTGTCCAAATCTGTTTTCTATATATTCAAACGCTTTTTTTCATTATTGTGTGTGGAACTTTGAAGAGCTTTTGTATCCGACCCAGATTGATTTTACCTATTTTTAAGGATTTTTTTGGCCATTGATTATCTTATGTATTGTTAAGATAAGTCTGTTGAATAATCATTCAATAATGTTTATCCTTAACTGTTTAATTTTATCTATTGCTTGTTTCTCCATTGCTACGATAGGCTATATTAATTAGTATTTACTTAGGATTGCATGAAACTAGAGATGAGCACGGTACCAGATTGGTACCGGACCCATACCAAATTGGTGGTACCGTTTTTTTCCCGAGCATAAAAGTGGGTACCGTACCGTACCGAACGGGATTCCGGTACCGGTACTCGGTAACGGAAAATCGGTACCAATCCGGTTCTTCCTGTTTTTTGTTAAGCCATTTTTTTTGTTTTTTTATTTTAAATTTTTTTTATCATATTTCATGCTAGTAACTTTATGTGAAAACAACAAAAACAAGACAAAACGTGCATATTAGAGTGAATATAGTCTCCTTTATAGAATAGTTCTATGCAACCAGTATTGTGTCTTATTTTTAGATTCTTATTGGCCTTTTAACAATCTACCATGACATTAGAACATAGTCTCCTTTATAGAATTGTTGTAGTTCCTGTACAAATTTTCATGCAATATACCTGAAGTAGCATATTAACATTATCTATAGAAGAAGAATTTACATAATAATACATAGAGGTTGTTGATTTTGCTCCAAGGGTGAAAGCAGAATGCATATTTAGAAGAAGATCCAGATGAACATTTAGGCACGTCTCCATGTATTAAACCATTCTTATTACAATAGTATTGCTTTATTTTCATTAGATTTCATTGTTGATTGAGAGTTTACTTGAATTTTAGTAACTACATATTTTATTTTTTTAATCAATTTGGAGCCTTTCTGGTAACAAAGGCTTATGAGGTGTACCTTCTTTACCTGATTGTCTCATATTTGGTTTCTTTCTTTATATTTTACATGACTATTGTTTTGCATAAAACGAGCCCAATTGGTGTTTGAATAAGTTGTTTAATTCTAAATCATGATTATTCAAATTTCGAGAATTTTATCGGCACTATCCCGCTTTGGTACCGGTACCATATTAGTGGTCCCGATTTATTTTGGCTTGATTCTACGTACCGATCCCGTACCGTGTATCCAGATTCACTACCGTTTCGGTACGGTACAGGTACGGTTCCTATTCGGTGCCGGGATTCGGGTCCAAATGCTCATCCCTACATGAAACCTAGTTTATAATACTTGATCTATTGTCTCTTGTTAGTGGTATGTGTATAAGGAGTTGAAAATTGGCTATATACCGTATCTTAGCTTGAGTGTCAACTAAAATATACTGTAACTATTTAATATGTATGTCTTAGGTTAATTAATTAGTTTGAGTATTCATTGCGTGGGTTAGTTATTGGGTGAATTATTGATATTCACATAGGCATCACTCACTAACACATAGACGTGTGAGTGATAAACCCACAACAGGTAATAAAAAATACCCCACGTTATGTTAGCGAGGATGTGAGGATGCAATAGATTAGGTAGAGCACAACTAGGAAGTAAATACACCATATGTAAGTCTGCTTTTCCCAATATAAGAAGTTACTACAAATTTACTTGTGTTGCTATTTAATTTCTGCAATTCGATTAATTAGTAGTTAACAATACAAACTCCTCTCAAAACCCGGATTTTTACATGCTTTTGATTAAAACATAAAAAGACTAAAATAATCTTTCTTCAATTTTTAGACTTAATCCGAAATCCACTTCAAGCCTAACTCACTGTTTCCCTAGAGAATGATCAACACTCGGACTTATTTATACTACACTACAATAATTATGTACACTGCCTAGTAGGGTTGTAAAACTTAGTGTGTTGCAACCGAACGCATTAGTTACGTTGCATGGTTGTAATTTTACGCTACTTGGTTTATTATTATTATTATTATTATTATTATTATTATTATTATTATTATTATTATTATTATTATTATTATTATTATTATTTTTGACAATTTACGCTGTCATATAAACAAAGTTTACGCTGGTCCTTAATTCATTTATACACATCTTGAAAATAGTATGCTGCTCATACTTGAGTTCGTTTTACGCTGGCCAGTTCTACGCCACTTTATTTAAAAACCTACGCTATGGTAGAGTGTTAGTACGTTGCTCATATTGTAGTGGGCCTAAAAAAGTTTGAACACCACATTCTTGCTAAGTTTTGTTTGAATATATCTGCGCCACCATTATTTGAGTTTTATGTCGTCCATTGTTAATTGAAAAAGTACGCCATTCCTTTGGAGGCTAAGGAAAATATCAAAGTATGCTGGTTGGAATTTTTCTTTTACACCGTGTTTATCAAAAAATGAAAATTTTCTTTTACGCCATGTTTATCAAAAAATGATAAAAGTACGTTGGGGTTTTAACTTTATAAGCCGGTTAGAAATTTTCTTTTAAACTGGTTTAAAAAATTATGTACGCTGGTCTTTCAACAGAAGCTATCCACTTATTCAAAAGTTACGCCACTTTGGTTTGATGTTTAGGCTGAGTATTAAAGTTACGTCGGGTCTTCAAGTTAATTGGGTTATTCATACTGAAGCACACCTCAAGGAGGTTAAACGGATCTTTCGGTACAATAAAGCAACCCTCAACATGGGACTCTGGTATTGATATGTGTTTCGTTAAGGTATTTTATATTCAAGTTTTAAATTTATATTTTGCCGGACTATACCTATAAACACACTTTCACGGGAAGTGTACCTGATCAGATGTAGCAAGTGGGGTAAGTACGAGATCGTTCTCAAGAGCAGTTTTATTTAGAATTAACCGTGTATTTTGCAGATTAAAAGTGGCTTTGATTTGATTTGATTTGATTATAACTACCAAACAAGAAATTAAACTAATTAAAGTATTTAATTAAACTACTGGTTGTGATCAATAAAGAGAAGATAGTGCTAGCCATATTACTCATACTATATTCATTAAGTTATTTGTTTACTGGTGCAATGATTCAAATGCAAAGTATTAGTGACATCAGAAACGCATAAAAGCATTTCTATCTAAGGTAGACTAGACCACTTGGTCCACACATCTAACCCTACACATGCAACTTATATCCCTAAAGCAAATTATCGGTCTACTCAGTTACAAGCATGCAATAAGTGTTGTTAACTAATTTATGTGATTTATCTACGGTACCCCTTTGGTCCAGGCGATACCTACTCTTTTCACGCGGTTACTGTATTGAAAAGCACTATACAAACTCAAGTGTTTTAGGCATTATCTGTCTAGCGTAGGATTCCTAGGCCTCGAATCCTAAGGAAGGGCACTAATTAAGCCCGGTCAAAAATACCGACAATAGTGATACAAATCACCTACATAGCTAAAGAGCTACACTATAATGATTTAGATAATAAACATCAAATGCTAAACAAATAAACGAGTATACTATTTGAGATAAACACATAAACTATGTAAAACAATATATTAATTCTTTATAAACAAAATAACATAAAGATAGTATTCATAACATGGCAAACACAAAAGGGTGTTAGGCCATAATATATGTAGAGTTACACAAAGCAAATTCAAACGATTGACAAATAGAAATCATAGTGAAATCGAAATGCAAATCGAATTTTCAAAACTACTGTATTGGTACGAGACCTTCTTTTCTTGATTTCCTAGCTCTTCGGACTGATCTTGGGATGTTGGAATGATAAAAGTCGGCTATGGAATGGTTTGGTAGAGGAATGATTTGTAAAACTTAGGTTTGTATTTATAGTGCTCTGTTAGGGCTGAAGTACGGCGTATCCAAGAGTGAATACGGCGTATTCAAGATTTCTTAATTGCTAGCGAAGAAAACATATTCTAAGCAAATTTTGCATCTCTTTTAAATAAGGTGTATTGTTGATGAAGACTACGCCGTATACTTTTAAATCTTGATATACTTGGACTAGGGATAAGATCTTTAATACGGCGTATAGCTAGAGTTTCATATGTCGTATACCTTTAATAGTGGATTTCGGCTTTGACTGCAGAGGCTTCCAATACAGTGTATTGCCAGAGTTAAATACGCGTATGCCTTCATATCCACTAATACTTAGTGAATTCTTATAGATATGAATAAGGCGTATGGCCAGAGTTTCATACGCCGTATGCTCTTTACATATTTCATTAAGAATTATCAAATAAGCTCCAAATCAAGTCCTTTTCCGTGTCTTTCCCAATATTGCTCCATAAACACTGAGAATAATAAACCTAAATAATTAAGTATCAATCCATTCATAAATATATAATAAATCAGCAATAATCGTAGGATAAATGATATAGAAATATAGCATACATTTGATGTTATCAAATATCCCCTCACTTGACTTCTACTTGTCCTCAAGTAGGCTTTAGATTAAGAAATTAAAAAAATATCCCAAACCTTGGTATAGGAATTAAGCATCAATGTAATTAACTTAACTAATAATGCATAACCATTACATCTCACGAATAGGAAGTTAAATTCACTCATCTCTTGTAACTAATCTAGGGTTTTTATATAGTGGTACACTCAACTGCACAGTCGTAATGAGTAGTGTATCATAAGCTTGGCAAGGATACACATCTCTACCACTAGAGTATGAGAACAATAAACAATTTCAAAAGGAAAATGGGTTAAAATGTGAAGGCTTCAGGGTTCGTCATTCTTTTTAATCTCTATCGATACCAATATTCTAGAAAAGGCGACAAAATCACAAATACACGACCAAATCCATGACCGTCATACTTATGATTGCTTACTCCTTAACTCGAATAAGCTAAAGTATAGGACTAAGTAATCTTTACCGATAAAATCATCAATGCTCATCAAAATCCATGATTGAGAAACAAACGATTGCTCAATTCCCTAATTCGAGTAAGCTAAAGGTTAGGATAAAGAATGAATAAGGGTAGGATAAGGCATGTGAAACATATATAATTGATTTAAATAGAAATAAACAAAACAAATAGATTAAGTCTGACACAAACAATTGCGATTTGCTTCTACCTTACCACAAACCCGAAAGAGACATTTATCATTGACTAACTCATGCTTTATAACGAAAAACACACGCTTTAGTGATATGCGAATAAGGCTCAAATATACCTCAATCAACATCATCAACAATAAAATATACCAAGTTGGGGGGGGGGGGTTGAATAGTTTCACCGTTATTAATTTCGTTTTAGAAAATTTACTTTACAAGTTGTGTTTATGAATATGATTCGATTCGATATTTATGTCAATTCAACTCAACAACAAATATAATCAATAACAAGTAAATAAGTAAAGATAAAGTAAGGAAAGATCAAACCGTGACATGCAGATTTATAGTGGTTCGGCCACAAAGCTCACTCCTTCGTCCCTACTCCACTCCTCGAGTCTCATACTCGAGAGTTTCACAAACACTATATCAACATGCTCCCTTATGGCGGAACAAACCTTACACAAGCTTACACCAAGTTTAACGACACTAAGCGGAATGTCGAATCCTAATCCTAGCTAGAACCAATCTAACAAAGCCCACGTGGCTTCACACCTCGTACCAACACGATGGCCCGATATAACACAATTCACAATATAAGACTTGCACTCAAGTCCTATTACATACAAGAAACAATGAATGAAAATGGTGATGGATCCGCAACAATGAGTAAGACTCTTCTTTAACACTTCGTCTCTTGATTACAACGAATGTTCTTCTCTTGCACTTTAGAGGAATGATGGGTGTGATCACTTGTAAACAACTAAGAACCCGATAATGTGATCAAAGACTATGTTTCGGAAAGGATTTTGGAATACAGAAAGTTTTAGTGCATAAGAGGTGAAGATTTCTGAAAGAGAACAGTTCTGTATTTATAGACACTAGGAAAGAGGCGACGGTCCCGTAAATACCAGACGGTCCTTTATCGCTAAGGGACCTGATAACGCGGGATTGCGACCACGCAACAGGTTTTACCTCTCAAGGGATCTTGAGAAGCTTGCAATCCCACCAGGCAGTGTACCTGACCGATGTAGTATAGTGTAGTGGTAAGTACGGGGGATTGATCGTTCTCTCACAGGGAATAGTGTTCGTTAGGTACGAAAAACTACTCTATTAGGTCTAAGGATGAGGGATGATTATTTTTGTATTTTTATATTTTATGAAAGCAAGTAAAATCTCGGGTTTGAAGGATTGGGCGGAATTAGTTGCTAGCCAACTAACCAAAAAACTACTATTGCAATTAAAATAAAATAACAAGAAAATAAAAGGTTGTGAAACTTATATAGAGACAAATGTGTTTACTTAGATTTCCTTACTCCCTAACTTTCTTTTACCGGTTAATTAGTGTGTATTAATTGCGTGGATGACGGGTGTATTCCTTAATACCAGTCGTAGGGTGGTGTACGTACTTCCCCAAGTCTATAAGCTCCTACTTCAATCCTATGTCGAGCCTGCTAGAAGCTCCTAACATGGGATCATTAGAATTCGCTCATGCATTAAATACAACCATAAAAACCTAGTACGCATTGGTTCATGTTTCTTAAGACATTCAAGCAAGTTACCGTAAGGAGGTTAGCCAGTTTTCTTAAGCCTAACATCTATAAACAATCATCCAATACAATTAATAATACACCAACAACCAATAATCAATAGTTAGGCTTCATTAGATCTAAGCAAACATAAAATAAACCTAGCCTAGCATGTTAATTGAAAGACAAGCATAAGATATAATTAACCAACACATAGACATATTGATTAATTTGAATGGAGACTTATCTTTAATTGAGCATGGAAGAATCAAGGGTAAAAAACCCTTGAAAAAGCTGTCAAAGTCGTCTAGGGTTTGTCCCCAAAAAGTTGCACACTAATGAATGAAAAATAGAAAAGTATATATAGAAAATACACTCTGACGGCGTCAGCTTATACGCTCTGACGCCGTCAGCTCGCCGCCATTAGGGTTCTCGGATGGCCTAGATCTACTTCTGACGCCGTCACTTGTAAACTTGCTCTGGGCCGTCACTCTTTAACATTACACCTGACGGTCTAGGATTATTAACACCTGACGCCGTCAGGTGTAAACATCACATTTTCTTCTTAGGGCGTCACGTATAGTCAAAATCCACTCCTTTGTCTTGGTTGGCTGACGGCGTCACCTTGTGACTCTGACGCCGTCAGGAAGGATTTCCAGCATTCTTTTGAGACTTTGTCGTTTTCTTCACTTTATGCTCCAAAAACGTCCAAAATGATGTATTTTTCAGAATTCTTCTCAAAAGTACCTAAAATGACAAAAGAAACGATTTAAGGCAATATTTGATCATATTAACACGAATTAGGGCTTAAATGACCCCCTAAAACGGGTACACTTTTCTCCTCATCAAATACACTTACACTTGAGATTTGCTTGTCCTCAAGCAAATAGGCTTTTATTCCAATCAAAATATGAGTCAGGGGTCATTAACACTAATATAAAAGTAATTACAACAAATGGTTACTCGACCCTAATCGTAATAAGCACGAAAATCATACACTAGCACCTCACAAATAGTGTTTGGATACTCTCATCTCTCGGGTGTTATAAACCTATATAACTACATTGGAAATGTAATAAAGTCACTCACTACCCGTCATAGCAAATAGATTGTCATAGGCTTGGGAGAGGATCAATTACTCCTTCACTAGGCGTAAGCACCTAAGATAAACTATAAAAGAGGGCTTTCCAAAGGGTTGTAATGTAAGGTGTAGGATATGATAAATACAGTTTGGTTGGAATAAAGGGTATTTTACTGGTGGCAAGTTAATTATCATGATCAAATACATGTACTATACAATGTTGCTAAGCCAAGACTCGACTCAACTTAAGCTAAAAACGAAATAACAAAAATATAAACAAACATAAAAAGAAACGGGATGGTAGTCCGTATGTTTTTTCTACTCTTTTTCTCATTTTTTTGTATTTTTCTTGATTTTTTCGATTTTTTTTTATTTATTTTTATTTTTTTTATTATTATTTTTTTGCATACACTCTTGCCCTACCATCCAAAATAATACATCATAGGGGCCTCGGTTCTCCCCTTACACTTGAACTTTTACATACTTTACAAATAACTAATCTAATGACACGAATTAAGATAATCAAAAAACTTGGAGTACTTTTAAAAATATTTAGCACATATGGGGGTAATAATGATGTTCTTCCCCATTACTCCATTAAACTAGTACTTTACCCATGAGTCCCAATCGTCCCAAAACAATATGTACAAGATATGACTCGACTTAGCAACCATGTAATCAATTAGATAATTAACAAAGGGTTTAACACAAATGTTGTCACAATAATGCACTAAAGATGAGTGCATACAATGTAGGCTAAGGCGATTTGGGTGTACATTTAAGTGGGGTGTAACAAATTCTCACTTTGAGTAAGATGCTCAAAGGTCGAAATGAAAAGATAGACTCTAAGTGGTGTACTAGGGGTATCGTGTACCAAAAATGGGTACAACGCAAAGGATGTGGGAGAATTACTTGACCAATGTAGCCAATGTAATTATAACAAAAACACGGGTGTAAAACAAGGGGTTAATCCTAATGCCTCTTATCATGTAGTAGATCTAACTACACGAATGTAGTCTCACTTGTGGATTTGAGAAGGTCCTAACGCAAGTTCTAGAATCTAAGTGCTACCGGTACACACATCATAGCATAAATGCATTTCCTACCAATTCTAGGGGCGAACCTCACATATTTGAGGTGAAAATTTTTTTAGTGGTACGGTTTTTGTGCTAGTCATATAATTTCCTATCCATGAGACACTTATTAGGACTAAAGTTTCACTTCTAAATGTTGTATAAAAATTTAAATTGGCGCTAAAATTGCTGTAACAAATATTTCTCTTGGTTTTATTACAAATTTACTATCAAACAAACACAAATCAAGCGCAATTGCATTCTCTAAGTTGTCTTCATTCACCCCCCTTTACACTTAAACCGAACATTGTCCCCAATGTTCACATAAAAGATGTAAAAGAAATGAAAATGAAAGAATGAAACAAATACTCCCCTGATTCGTTTGGTGTAGATAGTGAAGTAACATGGTTAGATCTTTGGTATGTGCTTATTCACATACCTTTTATTCACAGTTTTTAGACTATTATAGACCAAAAACTAACGTTAAAAGCCAAAGATATCGTGTTTTTGTGTTTGTGACTGTGCAGGAAAGGATAATGCGAAAACAACATGAAAAGCAACCTAAAAGCCTAAAACGAGCACGAGATGTGGAAAAGTGTCAAAAAGCCGAGTCAACGATGAAATTTACTCAAGGAAAGCCCGTGATGACAAAGTTATTTCTTAAAGGCTCGAGAAAACGAAAGAGATGCTTAATCGAAGTTCAAAGCTAATTATTACGATAAGCTTCATAAATTCGAGCAAGATATCACTTTTACATCCATCTTGGGAGACTGTTTAAGAATACATCCACACAAGCCTCGAAGTTACAAGAGTGTACATTAGTACTTAAGATCGTTTAGTAACCTTGTAATGTAGCTTATGCATTAATTTCAATGAGAAAAAGTCTAGGCAAAGCTCACCGAAACAACTTTAATCCCCTAGCCTAGATTATCATCTATGATGCTTCATTGTTAAAGCCATAGGAAGTAGTGTAGTGAGTCAAGGTGATAGGATGTTTAGTTTTAGTTTGATTTTTGTGCATTGATCATTTGTAATTCTATCTTTAATACAGCTTATGATCTATGTTCCTATTTCTAGCTTATTTTACCTTTACAAGCTTCTAAGTCAATCTTTTGAGCTTTGATTTCATGTCTTATTACTTTACTAAAGGCTTTATTAGATCTCACAACTTTGCATGCTTTTCTTTGTTTCGAATGATAAAAAAGTCTGATGGGGTTAGAGCTTATTTTGCGTCGTTAGCGTGGTATATTATTAGCTTATTGTTGTTCTAGAAACAAGTTTTCTAAAAGCTTCCAGTTTATAAGTCTTTAATCTGGATTTATTGGTAAAACGGTCCATATGTTTTCATTCTATTCTAGCGGGTTGTTTGTGGTTTAGAGAGTATGGATTTTTCTTTGTTTCAGCGAGTAGTGGTCAGTTTTTAGCGAGCTAGAAGTTGGTTCCTACGTTCCATTTCTTTGCCCCCGAGTATGAGGGATTTTTTACCGGTATGAGGTCTATACTGCCCGAGTATGCACTCTGGATTGTTACCATTATCTACGCGAGTATAGGTAGTAGTTCTTTGTTACGAGCTATTGAGTGGACTTGTCTAGGAGTATGACTAGTGTTATGTAGCGAGTATTGGAAACCTAGGCTTACGGAGTAGACAAATGTTCCCTAGCCCGAGTATGGTATTTGTTTGCAAGTTGTTTGTATTTTTTTTCAATTCTTTCGAGTTTCATCTTTTATTTTATGGACTATAGTGTGCCAAGACAATTACCGCCATAGCTCGCTCTAGAAAATCTTGTCGCTAACCCGCTAACCCCTACAGTTCCATACCGGCAACAAATTTAAAAAACTACTCGATACTCGCTTAGACAGTCCACCCGCATACTCTCACTGTCCTATCATTTACAAATAGAACTTAGGTACCTGGAACTCAGCTAGATAAAAGTAACAAACTCGCCTACGTTAGATTTATGCCATACTCGCTCAGTATAACCTCATAACTCGCTAAAAAATCCCTCATACCGCTAAAGAAATGGTGATACTCGCTAGAATCCAACTTCCATACTCTGCTAAAAACTGACCCTTACTCGCTAAAACCTATATGAAAAAACATTCCCATGACTCTCTAAACCCTAAAATCCAAACTCGCAGAAAAACAATGGAAAAAAAACATAACTGGAACGCATTTTTAAACCAAAATAATAAATCCTATAAAAACTTATAAAATTGTAAAAGCTTTTAGAAAACTTGCTTTTAGAACCAAAATAAGCTTAATAAATAGCCTACGGACGACAGCAAAAATAAGCCCTCCTCTCTAACCCATCAACTTTTTTATCCATTCGCAACAAAGGAAAGCATCCCAAAGCTCTTGAATGAGATTAAATAAAAGCTTTAGTAAAAGATTAATAAGATCCATGAAAATAAAGCTTCAAATAGATTAAAAGACTATAAAAGAAGAAGCTTGTAAAGAACTTAAAATAAGCTAGAAATAGGACCCATGATATAAGCTGGTATTAAAGATCAAGAAATTACACTAATTGCACAAAATAAACTAAAACTATCACCTACCTTACACTTCTACTCCCTAATGCTTACAAATGAAGCCATCATAAAGATATTATCTAGCTAGGGGGATTACAAGTTTGCTTTCGTGTACGCTTTGCCCCCTAGACTTTTACAAGTCATGAAAAAAATACAATAAACTACATTACAAGGTTACCTCTAAACATCTTAAATACTAAATGTAAAAACTCTTGTAACTCTCGAGGCTTGTGTTGACGTGTTATTCCTAAAAGTCCTCAGAAAAGATGTGAAAAGTCGATATCTTGCCTCGAATTTATGAAGCTTATCGTAATAATTAGCTTTGAACTTCGATTAAAGCACATCTCTTTCGTTTCTCGAGACCTTAAAAATTAACTTTGTCATCACGGCGTTCCTTGAGTAAATTTTCATCGTTGACTGCTTTTGAACACTTTTGCCACATCTCAGTGCATCAGTCGTTTTAGGCTTTTAGGTGCTTTTTCATGTTGTTTCGCTCACTTATCCTCTCCTGCAACCAGTCACACAAAGCCACAAAAAACACCGATATCTTGGCTTTTAATCGTTAGTTTTGGTTCTCATAACTAGGTCTAAAAACTGTGAATAAAAGGTATGTGAAAAAATTAAAACGCACATACCATAAATCCTAACCATAATGTTTACAATCCCACTTATCTACACCACAACGATCAATCCGAAGTGCAGGGTTGTTGAATATCCTTATCTTACAAATCTTCTTAAATGCGGTTTCAGTACTACCTTTATTCAATGTTAACCCCTTTTTATAGTGTACACAGTGGGGATACAATGTTCGTTTAAGTGAAAGGGGTGAGATGATAAATAAGTACAAAGCTCTATAGAGACAATCGCTAATGCCCGACTTATTAGTTTCAC